>JAOUQT010078937.1:0-10088 GCA_025769995.1 Xyliphius kryptos
AAATGCTGCTTTAGAAACTGACTAACCCAAAGTTTGGAAAATCTGTGTGTAGAAGTAGGGTGTGTGCCAGTGTGTTAAAACTACAGAACAATACTAGAGAGCTAGCCCTTCATGAAGCTGTTCTTCTCACCGAGCAGCAGGATCTTCACCACGTTCATCTCCCGGCGCGCATGCTCGTACAGCTCGCGGTCTATTCGCACGCTGTGCAGCCTCGCCTGCTTGCCTTCTTCTGTGACCTCGGAGCCCAGACACAGACCCATCTCCGCCGATCACGCGCATCTCTGGCCCTCGCGCTCACCTTTGACGCGCGCGCGTTCACGCACTGCTGGGCTTGTCACGCGCCGGACAGGGCAGCAGCATCGTCCGTCCGCGCGCTCCGATTCAAATTCTCGGCTTGGTTTTCCTTCAAAGGTTTTTCTTCAAGTCTATTAACCAGCCACAAACTGCGACCGACGGTTTTATCTTTAATACAAACAGACAGTTAAACACGCTTTACTACTTCACAAAGTTCGAAATAATTAACAGTGACGCGACTTGCCCGTTAACTAGCTGTTGTACATGTTAGTCTTCGCTAAAAGTTTGCACCAACTGAGTTCAGGAAAAAACATCTAAATTATAATCCTGTCCTCCGTCTGTTGGACAACTTTATCCGACCGCCTACTCGTTCGAAAAGCACAACGCGCTGTCACTTACCGCCGAACTCTCCATTAAATTGTTCGTTTCTGTGGAAGAGTCAGGTTTCAACCGGAAGTGACGACATACGGAGGAGCCCGACCACCTGAGCACTGTTAAAGTCAGCGTGTAGCACTGTTGCCAAGTTCGAGACTTTACTGCGACGTTTTAGCGCCATTTCAGACACTTTAGCGCCTTACTTAAAAAAAGCGACTAGCAACTTTTTTTCCTGGAGTTATTGAAGACTTTAAAAGACTTTTTAAGACACACGTTCTTCAGTTTCGGTCATCAATGAGCAGGTTCTGCCATGAGACGTGTTCCACAACACTCTTAGTGCTCAGTCGCAATATCGGACACTGTTGCCAACTTTTCAAAAAGGAAAGCAGTCTTTGAGGGAAAAAAAAAACACGAGGAAACCAAAAAAAGTTATAATCCAGTCCTCGGTCTGTTGGACAACTTTATCAGACTGCGTCCTCAATCGAAAACGCAATCGGTTGTCACTTTACATTGATCTCTTTATTAAACTGTTCGTTTATGTGGTGGAGTCTACATTTTCTGGTGTTATTGGAGACTTTAAAATACTTTTAGAGATGTACATGTTCGGGTTCTGAACGGCGGGTTCTGCCGTGAGCCCCATTTTACAATACTCTCAGCGCTCAGTTGCACAATCACTGTTTAGATTTGGTCATTTAGCAGACACTTTTATTCAAAGCAATTTACAAATGTCAGAACACAGGGTTAACACAACAACCCTGGAGCTTGCTCAGGAACCATATTGGTAACTTCAGTGGACCGGGAATTTAAACGCACAACCTTTAGATTGAAACACCCTAACCACTGATCTACAAATCCATACCGTTGCCAACTTTTCACTAAGCACTTGTTATCATAAAAGTCGCTAGAAGTCACTAAATGATGTAGTTACACAAATTTGCATAATAGTCAATTTCGGTGTTTAAGGAATAAACATTCTGGCACAGAAAAAAGTGAGTAAAAACACCCTAATTATGTCAGAACTACAAAAGCTGTAAATAAATGAACTTATTTTTTTGCCTTTAAAATAAGCAGTCACTTCTTTAAAAAAATTAATGACTTTAATGCTTAGTCCAATAAATGGGCTCTCAACTGATCTCAGTCCAAGACCCACATTTCCTCATGGTCATAAAGTTGCGACCCATTTTTATGTAATACAACCCAAATACATTTAAAAAAATTTTTTTTTAGATTTAAATCAATATTAATCCAGTTAATTTGTTCTGAGAATACAAAATACATAAAAAGAGATTTAATATTTTTTAAGTAAATAAGTCACTAAGAAAAGCCATTAAACATAGTGACAAAGTCACTACATTAGCAACAGTGATTAGAGAGACCCGCATTGCTCCACAAACTAACAATTTAATATAAACAAGAACACAGCAAGCCAGGACATTTAACTTATTTAAAATATTAATAAAGTAGCATACATATGTTGCTACAACTCTTTTAAAATTAAATCAATGTAGGGGAATCGTTAACAAAAACATGCAGAGAACTTTTAAACACACCACAGGCCATTAAATAGAAATTAAGAACATTGTTTATTTAAAACTAAATTTTATCAAATTATTGCCTACATTTCATGTCTGTAGTTGTTAATAAGAATTCAGATAAAAATGTAACATTGGGACTTGTTTTATTGCAGTGGTGTTTTTTTTTGGATCAGTAATTAACAAGGTTTGCAGAGTAAAAACAAAAATAAATTATAGACAGAACAGATAAATAATGTTTGAATTCATTTACAGGTAACATTTTAATAGAATTAAAACAAACACATTCTAATAGTTTGTTTTCCTGGAGTTACAAAGTTTTTACACATTTTTTGTTTTAGGTTTTTAGTTATCGAGTTGTTAAAGCTAATGAATGGAAATAACCTTCATAGACTTGTAAAAGACATGAGTACTCTTGCAGCATAACATGTATGTACTTAAATGTAACATTTAACTATTTATAAAATTGTAATGGACATTTAAGAAAAGGGGGAAGTAAAAAATGCTATTTAAAATATTTGAACAGAACACCGTCCAATTAACACTGGAGATAAAAATCTAAAATTTGAAGATATTTAACTCAAAATCTTTTGGTAGTAACATACATATATTTATATATAAATATATATATATATATATAAACCCACAATGTGTTAAATACAGAACAAGACAAATATGGGATTTGTATAAACAAAACATTAATTTGACGAGTTACTGACCATTGTTACAATGCATAGAGCTTAAGACAGGTGTAACGGTACAAACCCACTAACATAAACATTCCAAATCCAAATAAGCTTAATATCAACAACTGTGAGTACATATTTTTCTATCATTTTTTTCTTATTATTATAAAGATAGAGCTGTTTTTATACAATTTAAACGAAATGTCCACTGAATGAGGACTTATGACACAACCATATATAAATAATAAAGTACAGGTTTAGTTCTCTCACTGTGGTTTATGCATTGGAAGAAGAATGTAGGGACATGGGTGTTTTAAATCTTAATTTTTTACCTGGCTGTCTAAAAAAATAACCTGAGATCAAAGCTTTAAAACGGTCTTTGGTACCAGTTGAAGTGTAGTGCTATGCAGTGGGTTCTACAGTCTGAGACAATTATTGGTTTAAACTGGGCCACTGGGTTGTGAAGTATGTATACATTCCACACAGTCTCAGATTTTTTAATTCGCTATAGTTAAAAATTATTTACCAAATTCCTGACCTAATAAAAATGATGCTAATTAATTACCATCAATAGACTTTGTGAGAGCTGCTTCTGAAGGTGGTACTCCTGAAATTGGATAAATAAATGTGTGTCCACCCATTTAACAGGCATCATACAGCATTCATTCATTATACATCTTGGATTCAAGATGTGACAAGTTCGTTATTGTACTTGTTTTGTTCCAAATTGAGCATCGATCAGTTTTAATTTACACCCAGAAAGTGCTTTAGAGGGTTAGGACCAACATTAAAATATTCCAGTTCACACTGCAAAGACTTTCAAAAATACAAGGGCCCAGGGTTTGCTTAAGCACCTTCTGACAGAGAGCACTGCACTACCCAGACTTGAGGTACAACAGGCTGCATGGAAACCCTGGCTGGATGTTTTTAAAAATTAGATGCAGAAAAGCATGACTATAGGAGCGAATTACAGACTTATTTTGTTTGTAGATGGTTTGTAGGTTACTGAGTGGCCACATTTTCACCTTCTTCTCTATGTTTTATTGCCTCAAATACAGCCAGCTCCTTTGCCTCTTTCTTCTGGTTACGCTCCTCAAACTGCAGCCTGAAAGCAAAATTAAGAGGAGTGCCATGTGACAGAATAAAGCCATCATTGAGAAAAGTAGGTTTCAGAAATTCAACTCTGCTCATTGCACTGAAGTCATTATGCCCACAATGAAGGCGGCAAAATCATGACATAAATGACTTAAATTAGCAAGAGAACAGTTTAGTGACGAAGATAAAATGGATGAAGCAAAAGTCTGAAAGAAAACCTTCAAAATTCTGCTAAATATTTAAAGACAAAAGGAAGGTTAAACCTTTCAACATAATGTGCAAAGTGACTTAGAATATTAAGACTCCAGTCTTATAAGGAAATTGAGCTACACAAATATTGAACCAGGTACAGTCATTCAGATAACTACTATTTAAATATGTGACGCGTCACAATAAATGCACATCACCTGCAAATCTGTAAAAATTAAAAAAGCTATAACGCATAGATGTTAAACTAATGCTTTTTTGTGAGTCAGCAACTTCATCCAGACTTTTTTATTTTAATTAATTTTTATTTAGTTTTGAGTGTTTTGAAAGGCACTTTATAAATATTTTTTTTTCTTCTGCTTATAATTATTATTAAACAAAATCAGGTGGCAAAACAGTTTGCACCTTTACACATTTAGTCATTTAGCAGACATTTACATTTAGTCATTTAGCAGACGCTATCCAAAGCGACCTCCAAATGACACCTAAAAAAAAATGTATTTGGTATAATACTCAGATAGGACAAGTTTCCTGTGACTCTCTAAAGAGTTTAATTAATTAAATTCCTTTCATGTTGTCCAAATAAACTTAAATAAATGAACACCTGTAATAAATACATTTTGTGTTATATTAATAATTTCCGTAATTATTGCATTTTAATTTAACTATTTCTGCACATTTTATATTGTGTTGATATCAAAAGCATTTCATTTCCAGAAAAGAACTGTGCCGGAGGGTGGGGGCATCTTTCTTTTTTTGAATTAATAAATCCTTTTCAGACCTTCCTTCCAGACCAATAGAACTGGAAAAATTTTCTAAAAACATAATATTCACTGCTCAAAAAATAAAAGGAACACTTAAACAACACAATGTAACGCCAAGTCAACCACACTTCTGGGAAATCAACCTGTCCAGTTAGGAAACTGATTGTGAATCAATTTCACTTGCTGTTGTGCGAATGGAACAGACAACAGATGAGAGACACTTAGCAAGACAACCCCTATAAAGGAGTGCTTCTGCAGGTGGTGACCACACACCATTTCTCTGTTCTCATCCTTTCTGGTTTATGTTTTGGTCACGTTTGCATTTTGTCAGCTCCCTCACCATAGACGTAGTCCACAAGTGTGGCTTGTGCTTACAGCCCAACATTTGTGCAGGGCGAGTTTACACCGAGCATGTGACAGATGTGAGAGTCTGGAGAACAATCTGCTGTCTGTAACATCCTCTAGCATGACCGTTTGGTGATGGGTCAGTAATGGTGTGGGAAGGCATTTCTTTGGAGGGCCGCATAGATCTCCATGTTCTAGCCCTGATTGTTATTGACTCACATTGATCATTTTACTTTATTTTGTTCTCAGTGCATTCCACTATCTAATAAATAAAGATTTGTAACTGGAATATTTTATTCATTAAGATCTAGGATGTGTTATTTTAGAGTTCCCTTTATTTTTTAAGCAGTGTATTTCTTTCAAAAGGACCTGTAGTTCAGCACAGAACCAACATGTGTCAAAAGTTCTAATTTGTGCAGATATAAAATACTTAAACAAGAAATGTTTTTTTTAATAAGAATGTGCAGCAAAAATAAGAAATATTTGGCATGATGTTTTATTTTAGCTAGTGTAAACAATTTAAAAAATAAATGACTCAAATATGTCATATTTATTATTATGTAAATTGTTTCCATAACATACACTTCGATACATTACCATATGATTATATTACACACCCTGTTTCATAGCACATTTTTTATGTAGCTTGATTAACCAAAAACACAATACATTAAAAATAATAATCCTAAATATTTTACAAACTGACCTGTTGGCAATGATCCTCTGTACGATGTCATCAGTGGTAAGACTATTATTGCTCTCTAAGGTGCGAAAAATTCCTCTCTCCTTTGGCTCCTGTAGAAACAACAGACATGCAAACAAGTCAATGGCTAGATTGGTAGCTCAACTAAAATGTAATTTTAGTTGCAATTCTTAAAAAAAACAAACAAAAAAAAAACGATACCGATAAGCATAAATATGTCTGAAACTTTAAATCTTTAATCTCAGGACTTTGGTGAAAAAGTTTCTGGTGGTTAAAATAACAGGATATGAACTGTTTTTGGTCAGTTAAACAGGTGGATTAGCAAGTATGAATGTGGATTAGGATTATTGGATTAGTTAGTAGAATGTAACTTTGATCTTGAGCAGTCACCTTAACACTACATATATCGTTTTCAACATGTTTAAGTGACATTCAGGCAAAATTAGGTGAGAATTTGTCTGATCAACTTTATGGGTTTATTTGTGTTGAGTTGTAGTAGTATTGATTTTGAACCAGGACTTTACAGGGTGACAAAACCTATAGGACTCCAAATTGCTTGTTCTTTTGGAAGTAATCAGGTTGAGAATGTTTAAACAGTGGACAGTTAAATCCACCCCCCCCCCCCTCCCATAGAAATCCAATTAAAAAAGACTGAGGGTGTAAACACTTGTTAACAGAAATGTAAAGAAAAATAATCTTAAAACTATACAACATCCCTATAGCAACTTTAAAGTTCATTTGCAAACTTTCAATAACTTTTATACCATTGTCATAAATGTAAATTAAGCTTGTTAAGAGTTATACACATCATTTTTTTTTACAGATTAAAGACAAAGGAATTGACAATGACAAAAACAGAAGTACATGTTGACTGACATAGTAAAGTTATTTATATTATTAACTACTGAAGTTATTTTGTTATCGTTTTACTTTTGCATTCTTAACCACTTTTTCACCGCGATGAGAATTTATTCTCTAATTTTTTTTTACATACAGAACAACTGTAATTCCCATCTAAAAAGTGTCCTGATCTACAAAATGAAGTTTATAATCAGACAGGTTACAAAAGGTTTATATTTACAGCATAGGGATCTGAGCCGTCCTTATCTGGAAACACCTCTGTTTTTCCATGACACACCAAATCCACCTGTAATTTTAGAGTATCACAACAAGAAACCAAAATAATTACAGATGGTTAAAGAAAAAAAAAAACCCACAAGAAGTGGTACCTGCATCGTGGCAATGACAACCGATTTGTAAAAATATTTTTAATTCTTTATTGTTCAAGGTTACCTTAAAATAGTCCAAGAGGTCTTTGCCTACAGCATATGGTGCCCCGATTACCACCTCTGATACATACTGAACAAGACAGAAAGACATGATCTGAATTGTTAATATAATCAAGAATGAGGTCACCGCTGAATGCACGTATAACTTAAAAACAAAGTATAAAAATTATAAACAGAAGATTCAGGCTGATCCTTCCTATCCCATTCTTTCCTATCTTTCACCACCCCCTTCTGCTTTTCCTTCCCTCACTGTCCAACCCTCTAAACACTGGTCCTTTGTCCCACCGAATTTGCAAGATGGAAAAAAGCACAAGTATGGCAAAATGTACTGTTTAGTCAGTAAGCATGAAACAATAATCTGTGAAAAACAAGCAGGGCTGTAAGATTCACCAGTACACATTGAAATCACATAAATCCACACAGAACACATTGGCTGCATACAAACTTGGAGGCTACAAATGAAGATAGCTATTCAAAATTGTATTTATTAACAGAGTAGTTTCCATGTTCTATCAGTGTTCATGTGGGTTTCATCCCACAGTCAAAAAAATAATTGGCTGCTTTGCCCCCCCCTCCCTAGTATAGGATTATATGGAAAATAATGTGATAAACATTCAGAACTACTATACTCCAGAACTAACAGTTTAGGGGAGACTCACATTTAAGACAATAAATATTACACTACACATTGCCTCATTGTCCAGTCATTAACAGGCATTTGCACTTTTTACAGAAAAATAAGAGGGGGTATGTCTGGCTGGAGAGAAACCAATATTTTAATACCAGAATCTTTTTTAACATAGAAAATAATTAAACCATGTTTTCAGGTTAAAGGAGTGTTTCTTAAAGTGTGTGAAATCAAGTACAACAAAAACTGAATCCTGTTTTTGGCAGCATTTTCTTGGGGTATGGAGGGGAGGGTGGACATTTTCCATTTTTCAAAACAGGGAATGACAGAAAAGGTTTGAGAACCACTGCTTTAGAAAGATAGCAGCAGACATCCACCATGTTGCACTGCTGCCACCCTCTGGAACTAGTTAATTAACGTGTTAATATTATGATAAAATATAATATTGGGCCAGTGAGTTGCCTTGTAATGCAAAGATACTAAAATGCTAGGCACATAAAAAAAATTTTTTTTTTAACCTTGTTAGCTTATAATAACAACCAGATTAATAGACCTCTTAAACTTTGCTTAAGGAGTTATACAAATAAACTGGCAAATTATAATGAATGTTTGAGCTTCCATCTTACCCGGCAAGCCAGCACGCTTAATGTCCGCTCATGGATGTTCATGATGGGGTAATTCTTCCCTTTATAGCGGTTCACTTCCTGCAATAAACCAAATAAACCCCACTTAATATAACAACCCTATTAAAAAAGCTGTAAAACATTGATTATTTAACAAAAGACAAACATAAATGGTGAGTTGTGCATGATTGGGCTAGTTTTTTAACACACCTGATCAAAATGCAGTCCAACAATAATGTACGGTTTCTCAGCCTGTTTGAAAACAGTTTCCAGAAAGTCCAGGTGACCGATGTCCAACAATGAGTTAAGATAAAAACAGGTCACATACACCGTGTACTTCACAATCACTCAGTTAACAGTACATACTGCATACTACATTCTAACACAATATGCAATGACTAGTGTACAGAAAAGACCATTGCACCGAATGTTGCATTAAAAAGTATTTTAAAAAGTATATAGTATTCCCATACATTTACTTAGCAGTTTATTAAGAGCACTATATTAATAGTGAAACGTTCCACACATCGAGGTGAAGATACACATTTCATCTACAGCCTGTATGTGGGTCTGTACAGAGGAAGCTTAGAAAGTGAGAGTGAATTTCAGCGATGGCGGGAATGAACAGGACAGCAGACAAATAAGTCATGTTTACGTTCTCTTTATCTGCAGCTCCACGGGGCAGCTTAACACATTTAACTTTCTAAATAAAGCCTGTATTTGGGTCTGGCATATCCGGTCTCAAGTGCTCATTGTAACTGGGCATGCTATAGTGGTGCCAAAACCTAGGATTTTGGGAAAACTAGAACTTGGTCTTAGAACCTTCACTATTAAAGCACCCCAAACAAACACAAAATAGGTCCAGACCCAAAATCTGTTTGTGCTGCATGTTCACCAGGAAAGAGAGACAAATTTAAGTTTTGTACTTCTGTATGCAAAGTCTGAGAAAGGCTGAAAAGTTGTTATTATTATACTGTTTTGTTTTTAAATTCCACCTTTCTTTGTCTTATAATTAAAAAGCCAATAAAGCACTGTCCCACCCCTTTCAATTATAATTAAAGTATAGCACCCCATAATGCTTTCTAATGTGGTGCATATTATACTAGTGCAGGGGAGTCCAAACATTTGGCAAAGAGGGACAAATTTGATAAGTTAAAGATGTTCGGGGGCCAATTTTACACCACAAAAATAATATTAAAATACACGGTGTTATGAAACTATTTTCATAAACTAACATTTATTTTTTAAACGGCATTTGATCGAATATAAGCCACTCAGGCATTAATAACTTCAAAGACACTGGAGAGTCAAATAACATGGAACAAACTGTAAAGAATACCATAAATTTAAGAAATCAAAATTTTAATTAAAGGTCAACCAGCTGTCATGTTCATAATGTCCTGTACACCTCTTTAAAAAATCGTAGTCATGTCAGATCCATCTGTGCTTTCACCACTGCCTAATGAGAATCTATGAGGCGCCGTTTAGGACTTAAACTATGTTTTCTCTCTCACACGCTACTACAGACTCACACACACTGAAATCGC
>JAOUQT010078943.1:0-10088 GCA_025769995.1 Xyliphius kryptos
CACACACACACACACACACACACACACACACACACACACACACACACACACACACACACACACACACACAGTAGAGGGGGGTGTTTTGGGTAACTGCTGTGTTCCAAATTTATTTTGACCTCAAACACATGGCCAAAGTCATTACGGCAAAAAACCCCAAAATGAAGTCCCAAGACAGACGGATTTGTTCCAACAAATCCATGATGTCAACATTAACGAGTCTAAGAATATCATGAGGGAAAAAATGTAAAAGCAAGTAGGACAGCCATGCTCTGCAGTGGTTTACCAAAAGTATATGGACAGTACCAATTCAGTACTACATAAGAAATTTATACAATTATATCTGCCTTGATTGTTTCAGCATCACTGTGGCTCAAAGTTTGAAGTGAGAAAAGAGAAAGCGAATGAATCTCTACTGTATAGTAACACAATACCATTCATCTATTCATTATTTTCTGCTTAATCCTCTGTGAGGGTTAAGGTGGGGTTCCCATCCCCATGCCCATCCAGATGAAAACGTCTCATGCGCTGGGCAGATACACCCAGGACAGAGAGCCAATCCATCACCGGGCACACACTCATTCACACAGCCACACACATACAGACTATATAGGGCAATTTAGAGCCACGAATATACCTTAAATCCATATTTTTAGATTGAGGAAGGAAACCAGAGAAAACTGCGGACAGGGTGAGAACATGGAAACTCTACCCAGAGTGGGATTCGAACCAGGAACCCGCAGCACTAAGAGGCAAACATGCATCAGAAGTCAAACATTGTAAGAGATCTGACAACATTAATTAAAACACTGACAGATCTGAGAAGACCTTTCATAATTTTTAAAATGTGTTTGTGGAAAAATTGTCCCAAAAGATGATTTTAAATAATGCCAAAATTTGACAAAATCATGTTCAGGTTTGTAGAGGTCAAGGTTGTGTGCCGGCCAAAGTCTACTGTCTCGTACTAACTAGATTGAGTAGATTATATAGGAATTCTATTTGAGTTTCATTTGGACAATAAATAATATCATGGATTCAATGGCTATTGTAAAAAACATAATAATGAAAATAATAGACAAAAATAGTCTAACAGGTCATTGGGGCACTTTAATGTCAGATCCTTAAAAACATTCATGTCCAAACAGAAAAGGCTACTACTAGTATAAAATGATTTATATGCACAATGATGGTGCATTTAAACAAACTGGTATCAGTTCTAAATATTTTCAGATGAACTTGGTGCATCTTGCTTCTATAGCATTCATTTCAACAGACTTATCTGTACATTGCAAATTCTTGAAATTCCTATTTGTGGTCTGTTTTAATTATATGAAAATTATGTCACAAGGCTATTAACTACCTTATCCTTTATATTAAAGCAAAACAGTAATCTTAGACTAACAAGTGACTCTCAAACATGAAAAAAACTGTTTACAAAGAGGCTAACCTGGTCACGTGAATTTGAAGGGAGGATGGAGAGTGTGTTTGTGTGTGTGAACACGAGGACATTTCAAGGACAGGCTTACTGTGTTGTCTAGACAGAGGTTGCCAGGCTTAAAGAAACGAGAGCTGAATTTATAAATGCTTTAAAATATGTTAAACATTTTATTATTCTTTTAAATTATTCTATTTTGAAATGCAATAAAAATACTTGTTTTCCTATGTAGGCTTTGTTGCATTTTGTTGTTGCACACGTTTTACACTCTGATCAGGTTATTTAAAGTACTTTTTCAGTTGATATATAATAAGAATATATTTACACAGAAGCTTTTAAACTTTTTGCTTATTAAGGTGTTGTATTTAAAAATTAACACTTTTTTTTACTTGTCAACATGTACAGTGAAGAACCAATAGGTAAGATAAAGCTACAAAATTAAAGAGATTATTCCTTCTTTCTTTTCTTATGTAAAAATGGAATAAATATACAGTTAAATGTTTCTCTTTTTATTGTATTGTGCAAAAAACAATAAGTAGATCAAATGCTGTGCAATGAATTATAAACAATGAACATTTTATGCTGTTGTATTAATTTGGATAAATTAAAAAAAGTTTGCTTAACTGTGTAGAAAGTTGTTCTCTTTAGATTACATTTGAACTCACTTACTTACTTTTACTTGTTTTAGACACGGTGGTGATGCAACAGTTTGAACTGGGGTGAAATCTTTGAACCTTTTGGTACCAAAAGTCATGTAAAATTCAATTCTTATACTGATGGGTTCTGAGGCACATACAATAGTTAAGTGGTTTGAATCCCATTTGGCATTCTCCTGAAACTTATCTAAGCTTGCTCGCCCTTATTTCAGCTTTCTTACTTAACACTATAGATCCAGATTGTCTGATTTATATAGAAAGCGTACAAGTTTGGAAAATCGATTGGTCTACAACAGATAAGAATGGTGTTATTCGAGAGTGTCAAATATAAGCTTCACATGGTGGTCTAATAATTTTGAATTTAATTTCCCAGTGGTTTCTCATTAAATTCTTATAGCCTCTGGGTGCTTTCAAAATGAGAGGAGGGTGTATCAAGAAATGGAGCTGTAACTCTCCTGTGGGCAGGGGGACCAGTCTATTTGTGGCTGTTTCTCTTTCTCCCTCTCTCCCTCATTCAATCACAGCTTGTGCCTAAACACAGAAGAGATGATAACTGGAACACCAAGAGAATAAGGAAATAAGTATTTTAAATCAGATTTTTTTTTCAATGATTCACATTCAAACAGTAATCACACAACAATGAAAAAAAAAGTTTAAATAAAACCAAATTTTAATGATAAATTAAAAAATGATTTATAATTGTTTGGACAAATCTACATTAACATAGGTTTCTATTAGTAAACTATTATTTTTCTATATTGATTCTACTTATATTGTACCATATATACTATATTCACACTAATTTAGAGCAGCCAATTCACCATGAATCTATGTTTTTAGATGGTGGGGAAAAAAACTAAGAACCGAGAGAAAATATACGAGGACACAGGGATAAACTCCACACAGATAGGGATTCAAACCTAGATCCCCAGCAATGAGCGGTAAACGTGCTAACCACTAAGCCTGGTGCCACCCCCTCCCAAAACTGCTTTGATAAATTAGGATACAAACTTTTATTCATTTTTCGACATTGATACAAAGTTGAATTGTTTTTTCATATGCACTTGATGTATTTTCTTTGACACTTTATATTAAAAAAGGTTGAGTTTCTTAAACAGATGCTTAAAGACAATCTGCAGTATCTTAAATTAACCTTATATAAAAAAACAATAAAAACAGACTACTAAAAGACTCCTTTAAAAGACTCCAGAGATTTTTTTAATTACATTCTTTTTAAATGACTAATTAAACCGCTGATTAACAGTAATATTTGTGGTGCCACTGCCTGTAACCTTATGCAACATCACATGCAACATTTATTTTCATTCTAATTTGCCAGGACTATGAAAAATAATGTAGAAACCTGCCTTCCCCTCGTAACTGGGTCTCATTTGTCACATAGTATCCTTCCTTAATTCATCTCCTTTGAGGTACCCTTTCCTGATTCTTTCCCCAGCTGTTGTTTTCCTGTAACTAAGCAAGAAACTGCAGAATAGAGTCCTTCCTGACTTCCTGTTTATGCCAACACTTTTCCTGCCCAGTATATGTAAGGTTATGCAATATGTTTGTCCATAAGGTTTTATGATAAAGCTAAAACAGTCTAAGCGATTGTTTTCATTTTATAATTAAATAATAATGTTACATTGAGGATGGGTTTCCATGCCAATCCAGTCGAGAGCGTTTTGGGCACTGGGCAGATACATGCAAGATAGGGTGCTAATCTATTGCTGGGCACACACTCACCTTCACACTATGTAGGGGCAATTTAGAACAGCTAATTCACCTTAAATCCATATTTTTGGACTTTAGGATGAAACTATAGAACCTAGAGGAAACTCACAAGGACACGGAGTACCTCTGTTTAACCTTATATGTACTCATAAGGAAAGATACCAATCATATACCATGTCAGAAACTCTCTCAGCAGATGGGTAGAAAACAAACGCGCAGGGGATGCAGATGTAATGAGAGGCTTTGATCATCACCACCCATCAGTAACCTGCTGCTTCTGAAGTCCCCTTTTAACTGAAAGAAATGATACTGAGACATAATGGAGGACACATGCCAAGTTCCCAGTCACTCACCATTATTGCCTGAGGTTTCTCCGTTTTATTTCCAGTTATACATAAAGAAAAAATTATTCCGTCACACAGCTTGTTGCTGATTCTGATTTCAGTCCCAGTAGTCATTTCGAACACAAAGAGTTTACGGTTTTATTTTGATTCCTAGTACCATTCACAGGAGGCACTCAGCAGGGGCGAACTTCTGAGAAAATGTGACGTGCAGCATAGCAGTGATTCATTTTGACGGGTAGACGCATGCACAAATGACAAAGTTCTTAGAAATATGTAGTGTTGCAACATAAAAAGAAAAATCTGTATTCATTCATTATCTTCCGCTTTATCCTGTACTAGGGTAGCGGTGGGGTTCCTCGTGCCCATCCAGGGGAGAACATCTCGGCTGCTGGGCAGATACACCCAGGACAGGGCGACAATCTATCACTGGGCACACTCACTCACACAAATACACACTATACAGGGCAATTAACAACATTCAATTTACCTTCGTGTTTTTGGAATGTGGGAGGAAACCGGAGAACCCGGAGGAAACCCACGCAGACACAGGGAGAACATGCAAACTCCACCCAGATTGAGATTTGAACTGGGAATCCCAAGTGCTGAGAGGCGAATGTGCTAACCACTAAGCCACCGTGCAGCCCGGTTGTGATAAATTAAATTAAATATTTTAAATACAAATTCCCAATTTCTATTTAATCATAATAATAGCTAGTTACTTCAAGTTCAAGTGGTTTTATTTGTCATTCCAACAATATACAGTACAGTGGTAGTATACAGTATAGTATACAGTATGTATACAGTATAGTAAACAATATACAGTGGAATGAATCAATGTTCTACAGGAACAAGGTGCTACATTTAACCTCAGTAGCTACGTTATGTGAGGCATAACATAACCCGATGACAGGAATTCCCCTCCCGTTCCTTTCTGAGTGTTTACACAGTATAACATTTATATAGAATAAACCATGTGATGCAAATAATCCTGCCAGAAAGGTCATCACCTTCCAAATCAGCACTTCTATCTGTCATATCTGTTGAAGTTGTAGCATTTGTACATAGTATGTGTAATATACATGGAGAGGGGTAAAAAGGAGCCACCTTGAAGAATGTATTGCAAGCATTTTCAAACCTGAGAGCAAGGCTATAACCGGCATGTAGGTAAGAAATGCTGCAAAACATGACAATTCCACCCAAAAGCACCACTTAGCGTCATTCCTACCTGTGGCCAGTAAACTCTACAACTCCTCAGTTCATGTAATTTGATTTGAATGTGCAATATAAACATATAGTATATAGTTCTTACAGGTTCCTTACAAAATATGCAATAAAACACATCATATAGTAACCACTGCCTCTGCCATTTTTTTCTTTTTGTTATATTTTTATTATTTAGACACTTATTCTTTATACATATATAGCTTTTTTTAAGTAAAGCAAAGTAAAAGTAAACCATTTTGCCTACTGTGCTTACACACAGAGGAATTTGTCCTCCACATTTAACCCATCCGTGCAGTCAAACACAAACAAATACACACGGCCAGAGCGGTGGGCAGCCTTGTACATGGTTGTGTGCTTTGCTCAAGGGCACTTCAGCCATAGTACTTGGTGGGATTGGGAATCGAACCAACGACCTTCATATTGCAAGGCTGGTTCCTGAATCACGAACCTACGACTTTCCAGAATTGAGCAACTGTTAACACCTGCCCCCAGGGGATTAATGAGGTATTCTGATTCTAAAGAAAAAACACCGGCCTGCTATGTTGTTCTTTTAGGAAGAAACCATAGGAGGAGCAATGTTCAAGGGGGGGGGGGGGGGGTTGGACTTACACCGATGTAAAGATTGTTTAGAGATCAAGCGTGCGTATTTAACAATTGGAAAATCCAATTTTTCCAAAATTTTTTCCAATTTTGAAAATTAAATATTAACATCAATTACCCACAATATAACACTGGCATGAACAGTTTCTGACTATACACACTGTGTATAACTGCACATGCGGTATTCAGGGTTTCATCTGCTTCCTACCAGCACAACACTATCCTCCAGCAAATCCTTGCTGGGAGCTTGAAAGCAGATGTACTAAGTGGAGGGATTGAATAAATGAAAGAGGTTATTGAAAACATGCAAATATGTGGGTTCAATGATTTGCATTTTAATAGTGAAATTATCAGGAGTGCCTTCACTTTAGGATTCATATAAATTGGGAAAAAAACATCGGCAGCATGATTTGAGAAAACATAGGTTCCACATCTGACTAGGATAATTATGTTTTCATTACTTTATAATTTAGAAGTGCTTACCGCTGGAAGTTTTTGATTAATAATAATGAATTATTGACATACAACCACATAACCTAGTTTCTTGTGTCCTTGTGATACTTGTTTTAACTCATTGTTAATCATTGATTGCCCTCATTGGAATCGCTTTAAAATTTCTGTTGATCATCAACATAACCATCATTTGGTTGTTTACAACCTTATATAAAACATTTTAACCCTGCATTATTCTTTTGGAACTGTATATGAGACTGTGAACCTAAATACCAACTGAACATAATGAAAAGGTCCCAAACTTTGCTGCAATGTGGATATGATAAGAATCTCTTTTCAAATATTAGCATTTCAAGCATAGGAACTCAACGCACACACACACACACACACACGCACGCACATTCAGTATATGCTTTTGTGCTCAGAACTGATTCATATATGATCTAGGATCTAACTGTGAAATATTCAAATATGATCTAAGATCTAACTGTGAAATAGGGACCGTCCTGAAATTAAATAGTCCTTTCCATTTTTTCTTCAGCTCTACTAACAAATGCAAATTTCCCACTGTCTTCATGTTCTTTGGTTACTGTGAAATCAACCATCTGCATGGTGTGAAGTCTTTCTATAATGTGTATCTTCTTTCACTGATTAGAAATTATATAAATGCATACTTGAGGTAATTGTCAGCCTCTGACTTTTTCACAGTTCTATTTTGTACTCTTAGACCCTGCTTGTTTATGCAGCTTGCGTTGCCACAGAATTGACAAAATGTTACTTGCATTGTTCTATTTTTGTAGCTGATTGGTTGATAATATATCTTGTGGGAAGTAAGCGGAAAATGGAGATGAGAAGGAAGATGTGTCAGTCGTGCGGTGTCTAAAATGATTCAGACTTTGCTGAGAACATGTTGTTCCACAGCAAAGCAACTTATTTTTTTTTCTTTTTGAAGTGAGCTGGCTGGCTAGAACTACAGTTTATATGGACCCAACTAGTCATTAGGGTTCTTAGAGAAATGCATGACAAACTGTGTATACCAAACTGCATTAAAGCTCCAGAAATGAAAATATAAACAGATGATTCAAGGCTGGGTAAATATGCTCTGCTGTAGTCTCTGGGTAAATAACTGCATTCACCGCAGGTGCACAGGTTTAAAAGGCTTGGGACCTGCAGTGCAACTACACTGCTAACTACCTATAAGTAGGTACATGGGTGCATGTGAATACCTAAACATTACACTTAACATGAGCAAGGAGGTAAGAAATAAATTAAAAGCATGCATCTTTTTGCTGCTTACAGACTTTTCTGGGCGGTTGGTCTGTTGGAATTTGCGGCCATTCAGTGAATGGAGCATTTGTGAGATCAGGCACTCATGTTGAACTTAAAGAATTGGAAACAGCATTCCATTTTATTCCATAGGTTTTCAAAGAGGATAAGGCTTCGTACAAGTCACTGTGATTTGTCCATACTGTCGTTCTCACTCAAAGGGGCACAAAATCAAGGAATAAATCTTTGTCCATAAATGTGCTAAATTCTTTTGGAACAATCATATACTATGCTAGAAGTAATACAATTAAATTATTGTTTAATGACAAGCGGGGGTTGGATCTATACCATATAATGTACTCTGTTATGCTTATATTAAAAAAGGAAATGTTATATTTTATTCTGTATTTAGGTGGCAAGTCACAGGTAACATTAAATCACAACGGCTTCTTTAGTTTCTAAACCTTACCAAGTTTTTATGAGTCTACTGTATTTATTAGTCGATTGTTGTTAGTCAAAAGTTGAACTAGTTTTGAAAAGTTAAGATGTCTTAAAACCTTTTTAAAACATTTAGCAGGAATTAATAACTGTACTAACTGTTTATTTTGCCCAGCTGCTTCAGCAGGATGAGTAGCTCACTAACCCATGGTCTTTCCAAGGTTTCTTTCTTAAAAATATAACAATAACATATCAGGGAGGGTTTTTTTGCCTCTGTCACTTTAGCTTACTCTTTGGGGGTTCTGGTTCATTACACTGTAAAGCTGCTTTGTGACAATGTACTGTTGTAAACAGCGCTATATGAATGAATTACTCGAAATTAATCCACTTAGCAATTAATCCAAGTAATAATCTTTATTATACCACAATTATTTTATTATACAATATTTTATTATTATTTCCTTAACATTACTGGAACCAGGCGGCACGGTGGCTTAGTGATTAGCACGTTCGCCTCTCAGAGCTGAGGATTCCCGGTTTGAATCCCGATCTGTGTGAAGTTTCCATGTTCTCACCATGTCCGTGTGGTTTTCTCCGGATTCCTCCCACAGTCCAAAAATATGGATTCCAGGTAAATTGAATGCTCCAAATTGCCCTATAGTGTGTGGATGTGTGAGTGAGTGCACCCGAGATGTTCTCCCCTGGATGGACATGGGAAGCCCCACCTCGACCCTAGTTGAGGAATAAGCGGAAGGTGATAGA
Source organism: Xyliphius kryptos (assembly GCA_025769995.1). Taxonomy (NCBI): domain Eukaryota; kingdom Metazoa; phylum Chordata; class Actinopteri; order Siluriformes; family Aspredinidae; genus Xyliphius; species Xyliphius kryptos. Next base: position 8,910 of record JAOUQT010078943.1, read on the forward strand.
TGCATTTCTGGAACCAACTTTCAACAAGCTAATGTATTTTGGATTTTGTATGACTTCTAGATCTACATATGACAATTACCAAAAGCAAAATTAGTTCTAATTTGTTTTTAATGTGACTCACTGAGAATGGAGCTAGTTAATATTAAATTTTACATGATAAAATTGTGAAATAGCCATTACTGACGTTGCTAATGTCCTGGTGTTACACATTAGTGTAATGCTATGATAGGAAATAAAACAGATGAGCCATGTTTTACATAAAAATGACTATTAATGCATGAAAATGAATCGTGAATTGTTTTCGATTAAAGTTTAAATGATCATGCAAGCATTTATCATCTAACAGCATTTGATAAATTTTCGACGCATATTTTAGACACATTTACATCATCAACCCAAATAAAAATCAATATCACATCCAATGTGAGTAATAAAAACATTTAGTGGGCTAGTTTTGTGGGTGGCTGCTGAAATCAGACCTTTGTAACAGATTTGTGCAGGTTTTTGGGGGGAGGGTAAAGACAGAAAAAAAATCTCCACACCCTTGGCAGGCATCCTGAAAACCCCTCTGAGCCACGGTTTCCTTTTCCTTTCCTCTTGCCCACTGAAGCCCAATTTTGACGAGCCCCCCCTCAAACCCATTTTTGCTTGACCTAGTTAGTCACTGATCTTGAGCTAAGCTTGGATTGTACAGAATTATGCAAAAATCTTTTTTTATTTAATTCTAAGTTTGTTTAGACTTATACAAAACATATTTTTAGAATAAACTAATTATAAATGCAAAAATATTAACTTTTTTTATGTACTGAAAAACAGATATGTCCTGAACTCAAGGACACTTGACTTAATGATACGAAGCTTTGATTAGTCCAGTGCTCTCAAAATCTCTTCCACAGACATTGTGTTGTTCTTTAATTTGTTAGTCGCTTTGGATAAAAGCATCTGTTAAATTACATGTGCATCTGTTAAATATGTTAAAAGCATCTGTTAAATTAAATGTAATGAAATGCAAATGTAGTCCAAGCTATTTTTGCAAAATAATTTAAACTGGTGTTGGTTAATGTTGATGAGTTGATGTAGAAATCACTACCTCCTATATGAATTCTTTGTATTTTTGTATAATAATAATGGAGCTATTACACACATAAGCAACAGATATAGTAATTTGGGGGGGGGGGG
>JAOUQT010078952.1:0-10088 GCA_025769995.1 Xyliphius kryptos
CAGGCTTGTCCAATTTAGCCATGAAACCTCCCACACTAAAATGACTGGTGTTTCAGTTTCATTGTCTAACCCCTGTATATCCTAACTATTAAAGAATTAGAGGATTTATTTTATCGAGATAGTAGTTCTTCCAACAAAGGGTATACAATTGATTCAGGGTGGGAATCAATTTAAAAAGTTTATTTTTTACTATTTAGCCATGCTTTTGGACTTTTGCGGTCATTGTCCTGCTGGGGGGCACATATTTAAACAGTATTGAATCTGATATTGTTTAAATATGTTGAATTAGATTTATTTGCCTGAAAAATATCCGGTTTTACCAAAATCTAGTTTCTTTAAACATGCAATACTATAGATAGAGAAATATATTCAACTTTATTGTCATTGCTCTGTACAAGTACAAGACAACATAATGTTGTTAGCATATACAAGACGTGCAAAAAGTAGCATAGTTTAAAAATGGCAAAAAGAACATCTGACAATGACACAGTGCAAAATGGCATTATTGAGCAACCAAATGATGCGGTGCTAATTGTGCAAGTAAAGACAAGGTGCAAAAATTGGCGCATAGAAGGTGCATACCGTGCACGACTATAATTATTAATAAGTAAGCAGAGTACTTATAGATATTGTTAATATGCTGTTTGGTCTTCGTACACAGTGTTAATGGTGAAGGTTGCCGATAGTAGGTAGATAGCACTAATGATACACTGAGCGATCTTCACCACACTTTGTTGGGCCTTCCTTTCAGCCACAGTGACGTTTCCCACAGTGGTTGTCACACTCCCGGTGGTGCATCTACATTATAAATGTTTGTAAGTAAGTGAATAGATAGATGATCCCTCCTCAGTCTTCTCAAGAAATAAAGATGCTTTTGCATTTTCTTAATGAGACAGGAGGTGTTGTAACTTCATTAAAAGATCTCCTGTCATGTGGACGCCCAAGAACTTGAAGCTGGAGACATGTTCCTTCTCAGCTCTGTTGATCTGGACAGCAGTGTGTTGGTGTTTGGTTTTTCTTTAGTCCACAATGAGCTCTTTAATCTTCTCTGTGTTGAGGAAAGGGTAGTTGAAAGAACACCACTTTAAAATAGTGTTTAATCTGTGTAATGACACACAGTCATGAGTGTCATTACACCTCTTGAGGACATCGGACTGCCAGTCTTACGGACTGTGGTCTGTTAGTAAGAAAGTCTAAGACCCAGGTACACATGGAAATTCTGATTTTCAGGTCACTGAGGTTGGGCACCAGCATGGTAGGGATTACTGTGTGGAATGAAGTCGATAAACAGCATCTGGATGTAGCTGTTATGATTGTCCAGGTGGGAATGTGCAGAATGAGGGATCAGCAGCTTCAGCCAGTGGACGATTAAAGATGTCACTTAAAACACAAAACATATTTTCACAATTGCTGCTTAAAAAACCTGGTTGACTTTTTGTGCAAATCTTGTATATTGTCTTCTCATTAAATAAAACAATTATAGTACACAATAATAGTATTTTGCGCTTTCATGCTGTGTGTATAGTCTATCTTCATGTCATACTTATTATGTTATTGAAACCTCAGTTTTAGTGCAACCTTATAACCTTATGCATGCTCCAAAAGTAATCACAAATATGAGCATATTAGTTTGCTCCCGGAAATAAAGAATCATCTCGGACTAAATGAATAAATATCTATTCCAGATTTTAAATGTGCTGCCTCTGAGTCATCATGTCGAGATGGAGCTTGCATACCAATGTCCTCTTGGTGCAACCAGGTCATCGACTGCGCTGACGCATCTGATGAAAAGAACTGCAGTAAGATAATAATGCTCAATATATTGTCTGCATATCACTTTCCTACTAAAACCTATTTTAGTATGGTCATAGTAATAATAAACAATATTTAATTTTGAAATCAACCAACCAATCAGCCAAACTATCAATCCATCCATCATAAATGGAATTCTCTAAGATTAAAATCTATGATGAAAACTTTATCAGATAGTTTCACAGTTTCTAGATTTGGTCTCTCTATATTTGTGATCTTTACAGTCTCCACACATTTACTAAACTGCTCAGCTGTATCAAGTATTTTCACCACAAGAACTGCAAAAAAAGGAATAGCAGTGGTTTTCTCAGGATATATCCATACTTCTACAACAAATGACTGTTGCATGTTTTAGACAAGCTTGTGTTTTTAGTCAGACCCAAAACAAGGCTTCTTCGATCAGAATGCCAATGTAAAGATAATTATTTTATTGGACAGTTTAACTGCTTTTTACAATGGATATAACCATGCAGTTTTGGAACATTAAAAAAATAAACCTCATCCCCACTGTTATTACTAGCTGTGTCATTTCTATTTGGAAATAATTGTAAGCCTAAATATATGAGTCTAGATATGGTCCAATGTGTTTAATTGCTGATTTTGCTAGAAAACATTAATGACTAGATGTAGCCACATAATGGGCAACCAAAATATTAAAATGTTATTCAAATGCATGCTGCTAATTGGGTGTAATGTGAAGAAACAGGTGTCAATTATGATCCTTAGTTAAAAAAGGAAGGCAGCAAATGGAGTACCTGCAGGTGTAGTACCTGCAAGCGAGTAAAAAGGGTCATTTCAGACATTGTACAGAGGTAAAACGATAAGGCTAAAAAGATCTCAAATGTTTTAAAATGACAAAAAACACAAACAGGTGATAGGAAAATAAATACTACCAGCTGTATAGAGCATACAGTAATACGAATGGCAAAGAAGCATCCAATGATAAGCTTGCGGGAAATCAAAGAAGATCTTTAGTTCCCTGTGAGTACTCTTAAAAAATCAGAAGACACTTACGTGAATATAAAGTATTTGCAAGAAACCCATGTAAACTACTTTAGCTTAAAATAGATGTTCTGAAAATGTTACAATTTGAAAAAGAGACCCTTGACTGCCAGAAACAGATATTATATGGCTCATATTCTATTTACAGATGAGAGCAAGATTGATCTTATCTAAAGGCATCTAAATACCGAATTTAAGCCACATTACATAGTGAAGTTTGTAATAGATGGAGTTTCAATCATAATAGTTTGGCCATGTTTCTCATATTTTAGAGTTTATCCCATACCAAGGCCCATAGCACAGTTTGATTATATCAGAATATTGGAAGAGGTCATGTTGCCCTATGTTAAAGAATAAATTAACAAATACCCTTTAATTGGGTGTTTCAGCAGGACAACGATCACAAACACTCCACAAAGCAGGCAACAGCCTGGTTCCAGACCAACAATATTGATTTGAAATAGCCAACCCAATCCCCAGACTTCAATCAAATTGAAAATTTGTGAAGTGACATTAAAAATGTAGTAATATAGTCCTCTCCTCTTGGGGGGTAGTGTTTTAGTTAACTCCATCGTAAAGCCGCTATCAGAAATAAGGGTCATATTTCTCTACATCTTAGTCCCAATATAGACTAACACAATTTGCTTGACCCAATACCACATTTTAATAACAATTATAATATTTCATGTCTTTATTGGACACATGCATTCACTATGCTGGTGAAACCCTTGGACTGCTCTCTTGAGGTCATTCCACAGAATTTCTATTGGTTTCAGGTCTGGACACTGATTGGGTCATTCCAAAAGTCGAATAAAATTCTTTTGTAGTCATACTGTAGTATATTTATGTTTAGTGTCATTGTCTTTCTGCATCACCAAACTTCTACTGAAATTCTGCTGGAGGAAAGCAACCCTGACATTATTCTGTAGTATACCTTGATAAACCATAAACTAACATAATGTTAATGGGATAATGTTTTCATGTTGGTATACAGTGCCTTTTTTACACCATACTTAGTGCTGCACATTCTTTATGAACAAGTCGAAATTGTTTTCATCAGCCCACAAAACTAGTGTTATGGAGTCCTGGTACATTTTGGCAAACTAAAAAAAATTTTTTGGTAAGCAGCAGTGTCTTCCATCTTCAGTTCAGTGACTTGTGCATGGAAGACTCATGAACATAGATGTTATTCAGTTACAGTGTTTACTTTAATACTTTCGCTGTTACTCCATTGTTTATATGTTTACCTCTCTGATTCTGAATTTTTTATCATTGATTGGACTCCAGGTTTTCTAATTCCTGACTCTAATTAGCATTTGTTAATATCATTAGCTTAAGGATTCACTTACATTTTCTACTAGCACTGCATATACAGGTACATGTCAATATCATTAAAAAGTGAATTTATTTTAGTAATTCAACATGTAAAATGCATATATTATATAGATTCATTAAAAAACAGTGATCTAATTTTTGTGTTTATTTCGTGTATTGAAATTCCAAAATATATTCTCAAAAATTGAAATATTTAAAACAAAACACCTGCAAAGTCTTTCTAAGTGTTTAAAATGGTCCCTAAGTCTGGTTTATTGGCTACACAATGCCACAAAAGTCATTGCTAAAGAAGGTTGCTAAAGAATGGCTGTTCACAGAGTGCTGTATCCATGCATGTTAATGAAAAGTTTAGTGGAACGAAAAAAGCGTGGTAGAAAAAGGTGCATAAGAAAAAGGTGCACCTGGATAACCACAGCCTTGAAAGGATCGTCAAGAAAAGGCCATTCACAAATTTTGGGGAGATTTGCAAGGAAATGGACTGCTGCTGAAGTCAGTGCTTTCAAGAGCCACCAGACGAGGACGTATTCTCCATGGGCTATAACTGTCGCATTCCTTGTATAAAGCCACTCATGACTTGGACCAAGGAAAATAACAATCCAAGCTACCTGAGGTCTAGTGTAAGGTTTCCACAATCAGTGATGGTTTGGGGAGCCATGTCATCTGCTAGTGTAGGTCCACTGTATTATATTAAAACCACATATATATAAAAGTATAAATGATTATCTACCAATTAGGGGGAAAACCTTAAACAGGTTACTACAGACACATATCTAGGTACAGTATTTGGTTAGTCATTTCTCTATCTTTTGCTGCACAAATTAAAAGGCTACACTCAAATAGTATTTAGACTTGCATTCTAAGGTAAAGTATAAGGTTGTTTATCATCCTGCAATACATTTTTCCAAATGGCCCTGTTGGAACGCATAATTTCCGTCTTAATTCCATGGTTACGTGGCCCTCCTTACTCTGGTAGAAATGTACCCTGATTTGCATAATTATATAATATGGCCAGACACCTCCCTAATTACAAACCTAATAAAACTAGTAGCTATCTCCAGTATATATCCCTAGATATAAACTAAATTTCCTGAAACTAAGTACTTCCAATGTCTCTTTGATATTGCAGTCTGCTTCTGCAGCAAATGATTAAAAACATTAAAAAAACACATCTCATCTGCTAAATGATTATATTTGTAGCTGTAGTCTAGGTTTATGTGTTTTTGCAATTGTGTTAATTCTGGTGTTTATTTTATTAACTTCTTTCTATTAACTTTGTTCCTTTTATGTTGACTTAGCTAGTTAAATTAATTGTAAAATTATATCAATAAATGTATTAGGTATTGATATAAATTGACTAAGTGATATTATTACACACATTATAAAATTGTCTGTTATACAGTGTGTAACAAGTAATACTAAATATTAATATAATAAATAAAATAGATAGTTGTGCATGTAATTTGTTGATATAGCTAGAGACCTGTAAAGTTTAGAGATTATACTGGAGTAGTGTGGTCATTGATTGGTAACAGCTTTCTTTGCTGTTTTCTCAGGCAGCACCAATTGCTCTGAATTTTACAGAATGGGGGTAGCAGAAAAAGGTTTCATCAGTTGCAGTTCTACATCCTTGTGTATTCATCCTTCCTGGGTGTGTGATGGAGCCAATGACTGCGGGGATTATGCAGATGAGATGAACTGTCAGGGTAATTCTTTCTTCTGTGTGCTCTACAGCTTGAGTAAGTCAGGTTCTATTAAAACCAAATTAATTTTGTCAAAACACTGTTTATGAGGAGTGTAATGAAGCAAAGACAAGCCCCTGTCTTTCTTGTCATGCTTCAGCAATCACCAAAGATGCTTAACATGGTGAATAATGTCTAATAATTGTCACTGCTCACCAAGGGCAGGAGGATTCGAAATACATTCTTTTAGCTTTCCTCATATTTACAGAGACACCAGTGACATGACAGTGAGAGGCAGTCACACTGGGAAGAAAAATAAACTAAAATAGTATATCTAAATAGATACAACAAATAAGAGAGCTTCAGTGTGGTATTAAAAACGTCGTTAAATATATTTTGCTAAAATTGAGACTATAAATGGCATTAAAGTTAATTCAATCAATAACTAAGTTAGTTGTTTGTAAACAGGGGCAGGAGGACAGGGGGAAGCTGGTGTCCAACCGGAAACTCTGGGCTCGAGGGCAGGAACAACCCTATACAGGGTGCCAATCCATCATAGGGCGCATACAATCACACACATTTACAAACTAACGGGCAATTTAAAAACACCAATTAACCTATCATACATGTCTTTGAAATGCGGGAGGAAACCGGATCACTCTGAGAAAACTCCTGCGAACATGGGGAAAACATGCAAACTCCACACAGAAATGTCCTGAGTTGCCCCACCCGGTGCTTGAACCCGGGATCTTCTTTCTGTGAGGCCACAGCACTAACCACTGCGCCACTGTGCCGCCCAGGACAAAAACCAGCTAAATTTAAAACATTGGCCCTAAACCTCATGAACTGATTTGTAAATGGTCAGATACTACCGCCAACCACCAGGGGTACTAGGAGGTATTCCCTGGATGGCACATTGCAGAGGAAAGCAGGTAGGGCGAAGATAGGGTTTCAAACCACTGGCGACTGTTTCGACCACCTCTCTTTTTCAACTTTTCCTCCTCTACACCTAATGCTGTATTTTCTTGTCTTTGAGTGTTTGATCAGAGCACTACTCCTTTATTTTTCTGTTTGCTTCTCCACACAAACAGTCCCGCAACAACTTTGACATCTGCAGTTAGCAATGCTGGAAGATTTCTTATGTTTGAGAGTCTTAACCAGGCCTCTGCTTGGCCTTTGCTACCTCCTTCTTTGTCTTATGCTCCATCTCTTTGTACTCCTGCTTACTCTCTTCAGTCCTCTCCCTGTCTCATTTCTTCTTTGTTTTTTATAACTTCCACCATTCTGTCCTCTTCTCCACATTTGCCCTCTTTCTCTTCCTAACTACCAGAGTCATCCTGTAAACCACCATCAGATGTTGTCTAGCTACACTATTCCCTGCCACTACCTTACAGTTTCCAATCTTTTTTAAGCAACCTTGTCTATACAGGATATAATCTATCTGTGTGCTCTTGCCTCCACTCTCGTATGTCATCCGGTGCTTCTCCTACTTTTGGAAATATTTGTTTACCACAGCCATTTCCATCCTTTTTGCAAAATCCACTACCATCTGTCCTTCTAGATTACTATCCTTAACACCAACTTTGCCCATAACCTCCTCATCTCCTTTGCCTCTTTCACCAGCATGCCCATTGAAATCAACCACTTTCTCCTCTCTGGGAATGCTCTCTAATACTTCATCTAACTCCATCCAGAATCTTTCTTTCTCCTCCAACACACAGCCAACTTGTGGTACATATCCACTAACAACATTCACCATTACACCTTCAATTTCTAATTTCAAACTCATCACCCTATCTGACACCCTTTTAACCTCAACAACACTCTTTTTATAGTTCAAAGTGCATAGCTCTTTGCTCCTTCAGGACCACCCCAACTCCATTTCTCTTTCTATCCACACGATGATAGAACAGTTTAAAACCTGCACCAATGCTTCGAGCCTTGCTACCCTTCCCTTTTGTCTCCTGCACAAACAAAATATCTATCTTTCTTCTTTCCATCATGTCAGCCAGTTCTCTACCTTTCCCTGTCATTGTCCCTACAAGGTTGCTACCTTCAGTCATACCCTCTTGACTCTCCTGTTTTCTCTCGTTTCCTAAGGCTTCCCTCCTCGTTGTCTTCGGCAAACAGTAACCCAATTTCCACCATTACCGTTTGCCACCAGTACTGGTGGCGGTCATTGTTATCCCTGGCTGCGACCGATTCAGTATAATTGAACATTTGAACTTGCAATTGAGTTTTGGCAAACGTTTTACACCAGATGCCATTCCTGACGCAACCTTATTCATAGAAGAAGCGTTCCTGGTCTGTTGGTGTGGGACCAGAGGCTCCTGAAATTTGGGGGATTACAATATGCCTGTACCATATCCAGAGTGGGATTAGGATATGAAGTCTTGGACTGACATAACACATATGACATATATATACATATAAAAATTTTTTGCCACTTTGAGTGGATAGGTGTAAAATTTGCAACTACAAAAAGACAGAGGTTTTTCACTTCCTCCAATTTTGACCTCAATATTTTTGAAAGCTTTGGGCTGCCTAGTCAAAGCCTAAAGTTCACCCTGCTTGGGTTTATTCCATGTCATTCAGCGTTACGCTGCATTTTTGACCACAGACTGTCAATTTTGGCTCTTGTGACTGACGGATGCTTGTGGTTTGTGGTACTGCAAGATTTGGTATCCATCTGATGCCAAGTACATTCAGGGTCATTATCAGCAATATGATATTGATTCATATTGATGTATTTTTTGTGCTTTTCCCTTAAATAGTTGAAATTCACAATAATATTCAGGCGAAGTTTATATGTAAATATCACAATAAGTGTTTTTCACAATAGAATAGCAAAAAACAAACAAAAGGGTAATTGCAATTTTTCAAACCAGACCCACATTGAGCCAAATTATATGCAATATACACTGCCTGGCCAAAAGAAAGTCAGCACCTGAATGTAACTTAGCAAACAGGTACGAGCCTCCTATTGGATAATTTAACCCAAACTGGTGCAATGAGTTGCTTCTCATGTATTAAACAACCATGTCGAAAGATACATCCCGATGGTCGTGGACAAGATGTAAGTCTCTTTGAGAAGGGTTGAATCATTGGCATGCATCAAGCAGAGAAAACATGTAAGGAGATTACAGAAATGACTAAAATTGGGTTAAGAACTGTCCAACGCAGCTTTAAAAACTGGAAGGATAGTGAGGACACATCGTCTTCAAGAAGGAAATGTGGCTGCAAAAAAATCCTGAATGAATGTGATCGGCGATCACTTAAATGTTTGGTGAAATCAAATCAAAGTAAAACAACAGAAGAACTCAGGGCTATGTTTAATAGTGACAGCATGAGCATTTCCACACGCACAATGTGAAGGGAACTTAAGCGATTGGAACTAAACAGCTGTGAAGCCTTACGAAAACCACTAATCAGTAAGACTAACTGGAAAAAAGGCTTAGATTTGCTGGGAGCATAAGGATTGGTCATGTGGTCTGATCAGTCCAGATTCACCCTGTTTCAGAGTGATGGGCAAATTACTGTAAGAAGGTAGGCAGATCAGGTGATGCACCCATAATGCCTAGTGCCTACTGTACAAGCCTGTCAGGTCTAGGGTTAGCAACAGAATGTGCTCAAAGAATGAGGTCAGCTGACTACCTTTATATACTGAATGACCAGGTTATTCCATCAATGGACTTCTTCCCTGATGGCATGGGCACCTTCCAAGGATTCCCTGGGCTCAAATTGTGATAGAGTGGTTTAGGGAGCATGAGACATCATTGCCACACACGAATTGGCCACCACAAAGTCCAGACCTTAACCCCCTAGAGAATCTTTAGGATGTACTGGAGAAGGCTTTGCGCAGCAGTCAGACTTTGCCATCATCATTGCAAGATCTTGGTGAAAAATTAATGCAGCACAATGTTGTTGCATACAAACAATGCCACAGCGAATGCATGTTGTAATCAAAGCTAAAGGCAGTCCAAGAAAATTTTAGTATTTAATTATATATATATATGTACAGGGGTTAGACAATGAAAGTGAAACGTCTGGTTTTAGACCATAATAATTTTTAAGTATGGTGTAGCGCCTCCTTTTGCGGCCAATACATTATTCTTGCAGGATAGTGGCCAGGTCACTATATGATGCTGGTGGAGAATAACGTTTCCTGACTTGCTCCTCCACTACACCCCGAAGTGGCTCTTGATACATCACAAAGACTTGCTGTCTTGGTCACAGATGCGCCAGCAAGACGTGCACCAA
>JAOUQT010078972.1:0-10088 GCA_025769995.1 Xyliphius kryptos
TTTCCCATAAACACACCCCTAAACCACGTGGACGGCATTCCCAGTAGAGTTAAACCTTTTCTAGCTGCAAAGGGTCTACCAATGCCAAATTAAACGCTCTGGATTAGCTCATAGGTGAGACAAGGCAGGTGAGCAAAAACAGAAGTGTTTTGAAAAGATTTTAATTTAATGTCTGTCATGTTAATTTGTGATTTGAGTTGAACTTGAGAACATATCCGAATGACCATGTTAAATCTATGCCAAAAGTAAGCAACATAAGAACAAATATAAAATATAAACTACATGCCAAAATACAGGGAGTTGAATTTATCGTGTTACCCTAAGTTAAAAAAATTAACTGCGGTCGACTAAAATCTGGTTTGTTGTTATCCTTAAAGAGCTGTGTGAATGGAAAAGCAGCTGTTACTTACAAATGTAAGAACCCCAGCAAGGAAAAGACTGCTATTTCTTTACTCCTGTTTACATGCACTTTACACCTATCAGCCAAAGATTACAGTTTAGCTTATACTTGTTTTTCTTTCTTCCAAGTGTGTATTGCTGGTTTTCTAATATTAGACAATTTAAACATTATTTACTATAGCAACAAGCTCAACCTCACTTTTAGTGCTCAGAAAGTTGTGTTTAAACTAAAGCAATTAACACCTTGTTCCTTCTGCAGAAAGAACCAGATGTAGAAGATTGGTGTGAAAGTAGTCATTACTCTTGAGCACTGCTGCAGGGCTGAAATAGTCCAGGGTCTTTTCTAGGGAACAAGAATGTTTTCTAACTACAGAAGCCAAAGCATGATGGGCAAAATATCACTTTTTCTTTAGATGTGTAGTATGATTAATCTTACAAACAAGCAGAGCCAGACAGAGATTGACTACATTCTAATCAACATGCAGGAAGCAGTCAATCAATAATGCACACACATGCCACTGTGCAGATTGTGACTCCGATAACAATATTGTCATGTTGACTATGAAGATAAGGTTCAAAAGAAATCTGCAGAAACTGTGATGTGTGTTGCCCCGGTGCATCCCTGGGTATAAATGCAGCCTTTAAGCCCATGTGACAGTAATGTTAAATACAGTTGGAATTATGTCAATGTCTACAAAGATGTGTCACTTTCATGACTCTATTGCTATTAATCATAAATTCATGTAAATTTTTTTTTTTACACATTTTGACATGACATTGTCAACCAAAGCCAAAATCTTCTCCCCTGCTCCTTCGTACTGCCGTGTGTGTGTGCACGCGCGCGTTGCGGGTGCATGTACGCGAGTTCGCATTGAGTTTCTGTATATGACAGACATGGCTCCATCTTTATACCAAAAATCAAAAAAGGTAGAAAAATGAATTTGTAGAGTTACAGCAGACAAGTATCTCTACTGATTTATATTATATATTAAATGTTGTCTCTAAATGAAGTTTTATGATGTTTTAAATCTGATTTCGCATTTAAAACCGGAGAAAATAAGCTGAATAATGCCAATAGCACACGCTGAACAAATGGCAGAGATATGACAGTTTAAAAAACTGGTAGACATGAAGGTGTAGCTGTCATCCATAATAAAAATAATAATAATAATAATCTAGCCATCACACAAAAACCTCAGCAAAAATTAAACTGTTTGAGGTTTTGCTTACAAAAATATCTTGCAAAACCAGGAAAAATAAGGACTCAGTCCCATTAATTATCATTTACAGACCCCCAGGGCCATATTCGGAATTCCTACATGAGTTTGCAGATTTTATCTCCAACCTAGTTACAACTGTAGACAAAGCTTTAATTGTAGAAGATTTAAATATACACTTAGACAATCTAGTAAACCCCTTGAGAAATGCACTGGCATCCATTCTTGGCTCTGTGGGGGTAAACCAGAATGTAAAAAAACCCACTCATTAGGACGTTCAGACACTTTAATTAATATTAACATTAGGATTAAATATAGACAATATAGTTATACTTAGTCTGATCTTATTTCAGACCATTATCTTATCCCATTTAAAATTACTATGAATCAAAATAGTTGCGTTTACAACAAGTACTGCAGATAATTTTGTTAGTAAACTTCCAAAATTTATCAACAATAATTGTATCACCCTCCAAACGCACTGAGCTTAATCAGGCAGCTGAGCACCTAGATTCAATATTTTGTTGTACTCTGAATAGCGTTGCCCCAATTAAAATAAGATTAATAAAATAAAAAAAAAACTAGCACATTGGTATAAGGATTTTACACGGACCCTAAAACAGACCAACAGGAAACTAGAGCATAAATGGCGTCAGACAAATCTGGTTGTATATCAAACAGCATGGAAGGAGAGTCTTGTAAAATATAGGAAAGCTCTTCGTGCTGCTAAAGCAAAAAATATTTCTTCTCGCTAATAAAACAAAAATAATCCTCGCTTTTTATTTAAGACCGCAGTAAAACTAAATAGGAAGACCGCTGCAGAAGCATTCCCACCATCAGGTTTTTTTTGTAGAATTTTTTCAGTGATAAAGTTAAAAATGTATCAATCAGGATTTAGGCCCCATCATAGCACAGAGACAGCACTGGTTGAAGTTGTGAATTATTTGTTACTGGCCTTTGATCAGGGTTATGTTTTCATGCTTATATTGCTTGACCTAAGTGCAGCTTTTGACATCATCGATCATGATATTCTTCTTCATAGGCTAGAAGATGTTCTTGGAATTAAAGGAACAGCCCTGTCATGGTTCAGGTCTTATATGCCTGACTATTATCATCAGTTTGTAGATGTAAATGGCCACTATTTATGCACAGTTTGGTAAAGTTTGGTGTCCCACAAGGTTCTTTCTTAAGCCCGTTACTATTTTCTATATATATGCTACCTCTGAGTAATATTATTTGCAAGCATGACATCAACTTTACTGTTATGCAGATGATACGTAGTTATATGTGTCCGCTGTTGAGGACTGTGTGAAGGACATTAGACAGTGGATGTGATACAATTTTCTTTTACTTAATTCTGATAAAACTGAAGTACTGGTTTTAGGACCACAGGCAGATATAAGTAAAATTTCTGATATTTTATTATCTCTGGATGGTGTAAAAGACCTTGGTGTGATTTTTGATTCTAGCCTTTCCTTCAAATCACATGAAAATAATAAAACCAGGAAAGCATACTTTCACCTCGAAAACATTGCAAAGAATAGAAATATGCTGGCACTAAATGATGCAGAAAAACTTGGATTGGATTACTGTAATGCCCTGTTGTCTCGTTGTTCCAGTAGGTGCATAAACAAAGTACAGTTAGTCTACAATGCAGCAGCTAGAATCCTTACTAGAACCCGGAAATATGAGCACGTATTGATTATAAAATACTTTCGCTCCCTTACAAAGCAGTTAACGGTCTTTCACAAGAGGCCACTTGCACGAGGGCAATTCAGCACAAGTCAATTAGCACCAACACCAATTTATGACTGGTGAAACATTGGTCTGGCCAATACCCACATGTGGATGTCTATTCTGGACACTGATAAAAAAAGAAGAAATACATATTTAGACTGTTGAAAAGGGGCATTCCAGAATTTCCATCTCATAAATGAAGATGGTTGCCAATGAAAAGGATTTTCTAACCACATTACAACCAGTAAATTACATTCCTACAGTCATGTGATGAGGAATTCACATGCCACCATCAAAGAAAGTGTTTTTGACAGGACAGACAGGAGTCAGAAGATGTGGACTGGCTTATCAGGGTTGAGAATGCTACAAGCAACATTAGACAAATGCGTTAAAGAAAGCTGACTTATATGTGGAAGTTTGAATTTGAATAGAGCATTTTTCTTTCTTTCTTAAACTATATAATCATATATGGTTTATATTTTTAAATGAACTAATAATGGCTCTCAACGGTCTATTTGTGTTACAGTAACTTTTCAGCCTTTGATTGCCATGTTCATTAGTGTATACTAGGTACTCATTACACTGATTAACTTACATTGGACCAATTTCTGGTAAATAGTAACTACTGCAACAATGATTGTTCTCTTGCTGCCTAATCACAGCTTTTCACAGGTGCCACTGAAAATAATCAACATTATTCTTGACTTCTGTCCATAGTTTAAATGACTGCTATAAGCAGGTGCAATAAATCAACTTGTTAAGAAACACAGAAAAAGGTAGAAAAATGCTGAGGCAAAGTTTTCATTTAAAAGGATAAGATACGACACTTATAGTATAAAATTAAACCTTCTGTATCTAATCTGATATACTGTCAAAATGTATCTTCATCATCACCATAACTAAGGAAACTCATCACCAATTACACTCAAATTTTGCACAATGTGGCTTTCACATTAACACAGCGAAACAACTTCCCCAAATACGTGGGAGTGAATTTTTAACCAGCTCAAGAGACTAAAATACATGTTTCATAGCTCAACCAAGGGAAATCCTGTCACCTACACCAATGCATCAGACCTACACAGAAGCACGGGGAAGGCCACTCTGGACTCTCCATTTCCTTTCACAGCCAAGCCAAAGCAAACAGGTTTTATACTAAATAACTGCCAATACAGAGAAGTATACCAATGTAAAAAACAGTGGTTGGCTCCACAGATGTGCTCTTAATAATTTTATTTTTTATAAAAGTCAGACATTCTGAGCAGAACTAAAAGGCTCCTTATATTTTCCTGATATTGGCTGATGAGCCATTGCGTCTCTAGCAAAAGAATGATCTATAGAGGAAGTGTGGGATAAAGGGGAGGGAGAGAGAGAGAGAGAGAAAGAGAGAGAGTTTGTTCAAGATCTAAAACTGCACACCCTTATACAAAACAACAGACAAGTAGGCACCAAAATTCCAGCAAGATACCGTGCAAAATACTTAGAAAAATCATCTTTTTCTTAGTACTTTTTATAAATCCGTCATTACTGAGTCAATACACAAATATATTATATTTCCAGAAACACTTTTCCATTAAAAATGTCTGTAAAGATATTACATAAACAACATTGCAGGCAAAACAATATAATTAAGTCTTTTTTAGCTCACAACCTGAGGGGAAATTCAATTATTGAAAAAAGAAACTAAACTGAATTAAATATATTGGTAATAATTTAATTAAATTTATTTCTATAGAACTTTTTTCTAAAGTCTCAAATTAGCTTTATATAAAATAAAAACAGGATATGATTATGAAGTTCAAAAGTTACTTTTTATTCCTATGGCTACAGTGGCAAGGAAAGCCTCCCTGATATAAGGAGGAAACCTTTAAAGAAACCAGATTCAGAAGGAATTACAAGCCTTAATTGGGTGATAAATTATACAAATAATTAGTGTGTATAAAATATGATGCATATAATTAGTCCATAAATCCATACTCGGTAGGAACTGGACATCTGTCACTCAAAATATAAAGGTGAATTGTTGCAGACATCCAAAGTACAACCTATCAGCAATTTACTATACAGCACTGTGAAAAAGTCTTAGGTATATGCAAAGACATCCTTTAAAAAACTGTATATGCTTCAACATAAATCTTTATAAATTTTAAATATAAAAACCTTCTGTACTCATCTTCACAAAGTCTGGCTGTAGGATGAATCAGCTTTCTGCAATGCCCTCCGTCTTGTGTTGCTTATAGCAATCTGTTCCCTGATTAGCCAATCCATGTCATAATGTTGTCCGTCCAGGTTCTTCTTAGTCTTCCAAGTTTTCTGACTCCCTTCACACGTCTCGTCATTACAATTCCTTCAATGATGTCATGTAGGAGCCTCATCACATGATCGTCGTAATATAACTTGTGGGATCCGATATGGTAACAGTAACTCATTTTCTGTTTTGTAAATCATGTATATTTGCTTAATTGTCATCCTCTCTTTCCAAGACAGCTTCCGGAGGCACACCTGATCCAAAGTCCTGCTTTCCTCCATGATCTCCAATATGTCTTCAGTGTTGTTTACATTTGTTTTAGCTGCATTAATCACCATGATATATTTCTCTGTAGATTGCTAATGGTCCTTCCACAATCCTGAATTCTTCCATAAATCCTTATATTACTTTCCTCATAATTTATTTTGCAAGGATGCTAACCAGATGTAATGAGATTTTATATTCTTGCTGATGCGTGATTGACTGTCCCTCCTGCATCACACTATTGACTAGAGATTTCTGAGCAGCTGGACCAGGTGTGAGAGGAAACCATGGTTTATCCACAATTGGCTATGCTGTACAATGTCAAATACATTTGAGAAATTGATGAAACAAAAATTAAGTATAAATAAAGATATTCGTAAAGAAAAAATATTCTCATGCTTTCTACAGGTTGATCCAGGGGTTTGTGTTCTGATCCTCACGCCTGTTCTTAGCCTAAATTTTTTACATACACAGTAAATACAAAGTAATGTACATAGTAAATTGCATAATAATGATTAGGGTGCTGCACTGGATTGAAGCTTGCAATTTAAATGGTATATTTTTATTATTTTTCTGAAGCTTTTGGTATATCCGAAGCTAATCTCTTCACCTTCATTCCCACGTACCATGTACCTCGCCTGTCCTGCACACGCTAATGCGAGAAATAAAGATAAAAACAACATAAAAAAAAACACACTGGGATTCACTCAAAGGAGTGGCTCCATAAAAAGAATTTCAAGGACCCGTAGTGGCCTATTCAGTTTTCAGCCCCATAGAACCTTTGTGGACGGAGGTGAAAGTCTGTGTTGCTCAGTGACAGCCCCAAAACACACTGCTCTAGAAAAGATCTGCATGGAAGAATGGGACAAAATAACAGCTACAGTGTTTATAAACCTGCTGAAGACTTACAGGACATGTTTGACCTATGTCATTGCCAAGCAAGATTATGTTACAAAGTATTGAGTTCAAAAGTTTTTATTGACCAAATACTTATTTTTCACCATCATTTAAAAATATTTTGAAATGTTTTCCTCATTTTGTCTCTCATAGTTGAAGTGTACCTATGATGAAAATTACAAACCTCTCTCATCTTTCTATGTAGGAGAACTTGCACAATCAGTGGCTGATTAAATACGTTTTGTAATATATTAGACGATACATATCAAAGCAACTGTTCTGTGCAACTACAGTAGATGGGACAGTTGTCAATCCCTATGTTTGCAAAACACATAAATTATTATTATTATTATTAATAAATTTATTACACACATTTATACCTGGGGAAGGTGTATATAATTTTATATTTAGATATTTATATTTTATATAACAATGTCAAAGCAAATATCAGTAAAATAAAAGTTAGTTTATGAAATGAAAGAAGTAGTGGAAGTTTAATTGTTTTTGGTTATCATAATTTGAAAATGAAACCACATCTGTACTTTATGTTGTGATATATGGTGAAGAATTCTGGAAGGTAGAAAAGAATTTAGAATGCCTAGCAATGGGCATTAAGTGGCACACAGAAGGGGAGCAGTAGATAGAGAGCACAGTGTAAAAAAATCATAATTTTAGTGTTAAGTGCAAGAAAAACATTTTAAGAATAAAAATTGGATGTCTCTCGTCAGATGAAATGAAAAATGTGAGGTGGGTCATTCCTTTTACGGCTAATAGAAATATATAAAATAGAAAATAAGGGTTTGAAAACTGCCCTGTTAATTTGTCTCAGCTCTGGAATTCAGTGACCAGTCCAATAGTGCCTGACTGCTGAGGTCACCCACAGAATGGGTTGTTTACATCACACCCTGGATTATGATGCATAGGAGCTTTAGCACAGATATCCTCAGCCCAAAGGGGTGAGGGTTGCATCAGAAAAGGCATCCGGGTGTAAAACCAGATCGTAATGCAAAGAACTCACTGTGGCGACCCCTGGTGATAGGGAAAAGCCGAAAGATGAAGAAGAAGAAGAAGAGGAAGGGGCTTTATCAAAGAGGGAGGGATGGGAAGATCCTGCAATAGCAGGAGCAAACATCTTTAAAGTGTTTTACACAATCAAACTATTTATAAACCAATTTTTTCCCCTGTGCTATTTTAATTACTCAAGTAATCCAACCTGAACTTAGCACCAATTTTGTATTGCATTATTCCATTTCCAAACTGGGCCACTTTTGAAAAATACAATAGATAGTGAAAATTGAATTTATGAAATTGCTTTAACATTTACTTACCTGATAAAACCACACAGAAAACAAAATAATGTGGTGTTCACACTCAAATTCTCAAAGAAGTTGGGACAAAGGCAAAATAAGACTAAAATGCTTAGACGTCAGTGTTCTAGAAAGTTCCACAATTAGCAACTGAACTGGTAACATGTAAAATTATAGTCCGACTAGGCAACAATAACTTAAATAACCACTCATTACAACTAAGAAATACATATTGTCATCTCTGTTGAAAGTATGCCACAAATAATTAAATAAATTGCATTATTAGTAGAGTCTGAAAGGGACTCGCTGTGGCGACCCCTGGTGACAGGGAAAAGACCGAAAAATGAAGAAGAAAAGAAGAAGTAGTAGAATATAGTAACGCCTTTTACAACTTTACACTTGTGGTGAAAAGTAAAAAATAATAATAACTGGGAAGATTGGTATAAAAATAATCGGGTACTTACCATATACGCGGATCCATCCCTGTTGCTGACAAAAAGTGTCCATCAATATACCGTCGAGGACCGGGTTTACAGAGAAAGAGATTCCCTTTACGGAATCTATGTCTCCAGTCATAGAGTCTGTATCCATGCCGTATACACCCCCACGGTAAAACCCCGACAAAGAAAATATATTTTAAAAGCAAGGAAACAAAGTCGGCTACACTAACGTCAACGCCGGCTGGGTTTATTTACCATCTAGTTGCGCTAGCAGCTGGCTAGGCTGTGTCTGTGGATATCCCATCCGGTTGATAAGGCAGCACGGAGACAAAACAGCGATGTTGCTGATATGCGTATCAAAAAACTAACCCAGTGTGGTAGTTTATATTTCGTCCAAACTTTTAATTTTTTTAGAAGTTCCTCGTTATTTCCATCGTCTTAACCGAGTACAGACCCTGTCAAAAAGAACAAGGAAAACCCTCTTTGTGTGGGCGCACTGGCGACTCTGGAAGCCTTAGGGAAATAAAATTATTACCAGTTATTCGTTTTCTTTAAGTCAACAAATAGTTAGCCACTAAATATAACGTTGTTTTAATCATTTTAATTAAATCACAGATTCTCAGTTGCAATTATCTTCGGTCCACGCGAATCAATACGTCAAAAGTTTTTCTACCAAAGTTTTCAGCTGTCTGTCAGGCACTGGTGATCCTATTATGCTATCCATAACGCGGCGTTTTTTATTAGAAACGAATGTACACTTTAGTTTTCGTCGATGCTTACATATTTAAAATAGATAATTTGTTTAAAATAGCTATTACTTATTCACTTCCGTGACTCTAATTTAGCCTTCAGTTTCTCACCGTTTTAAAATGCGAGAGTCGGCTTTTCCCAGTGCGAACACACGGGGCTCTGGATTCAAGGACTATTAGCAGACATCCGAAACAATCGATCGACCGGAAATGTTTCAATGCAACGCACGGAGCGTGTCTTTAATTTAGATTTTTTACATTAATTTTGATGGTTTGGTTATTTAAATAATTGTGGCATTTGTTAAACTTTGAGAAAATCGTATATGTCGCTATTTTTTCCATTATATATACTCTTATTGTGTCGAATTTTCTGTACGACTTGATTAGTTATTTCCGGTTGTATTCACGCAAAATACGTACGCATTTGTCGTAAAAACAATAGACATTTTATCGTCATTTACACGAATTCGTCGAAAACGCCAATGTTTGCGCAGTTAGGGGATGCCATGATAATGTATTATTATTATTATTATTATTATTATTATTATTATATAATTGCCAGAGGAAATACATGACATAATTATTATCACTTTATTAGGTACACCTGGTCAATTGTTGTTAACGCAAATACCTAATCAGCCAATCACATGGCCACAACTCAATGCATTTAGGCACCTGGAGGTGATCAAGATGACTGCAATCTGAGCGTCACAATGCAGAAGAATAATGATTTAAGTGATTTTAAATGTAAAATGTGTTGGTACAGGCTTAGTAGTTCAATTACTGCAAATCCACTGGAATTTTCACAGTTGTGCAAAAATTGATTGTAT
>JAOUQT010078982.1:0-10087 GCA_025769995.1 Xyliphius kryptos
GTGTGTGTGTGTGTGTGTGTGTGTGTGTGTGTGTGTGTGTGTGTGTGTGTGTGTGTGTGTGTGTGTGTGTGTTTGCACGCGTTGGGGGTCGTGTCTAAGATTTTAGTATACGCCCTTTTCATCAGTCTGGGGAGTTCGGGTAGAGGCGCAGCAGCATCCTCAGTGTCAGTGCGGTCCGTGTGTCCGCTTCCACGAGGAGCTCCATCATCATGCACCGAGCTCTGCTCCTCCAAACTGCGACTTTACTCCTACTGCACTGCATTCACTGCTCAGCTCAAGGTAAGCCAGTCATGTTTTATTTGACAAGCTGGCGTTAAAGTGTCCTGAAAACGATTGTTTTATTGTCAAACAGCCAACAAGTAAAAGCAATATTTCATTCTGTTCGTTTAAACTGTTGCTGAAGCTTTGATTGGGACTGACAAGCTTTTATTTGTCGTTTTTTAGATTGTTGTTATAAATTGTTTAAATTTAGGTAAAACACTTGACCAACTCCATAAGTTACCCTTAACGAAAAAGTTACATTGATTGCTTGATTGCATTTCAGGCTACAGTCTTGTTTTTAGTTTAAAGTAATTTAACACAATTACTTACTGCTATTGTACAATATTTGTGAAGAAGTGTTCAGATGTCAGCAGATGTGCGCACATTTGTACAGTTTTATGTTACTTATAAACATCTAAGTTGCTAAAGAAGTTTACATTTTAGAAATCAATTAATTAAAATCACGTCTTTATGATTCAGGACAAACATAGGAGAGACCAAATACCACTTAAGGACCATTGGCATCAAGATAAATGAGCACGATGCAGAATGAGTGAAAACGTGTGCAATTAGTTTTGTTTGAATCTTATCTTATGATGCTGACCATAAAGCACCCACAGCTTCTTAATTCCATCAGATGAACGTAGTAGGAAGGTAGAGTTCAGAATGCACGTCTACTTAACATGTTTTTCTGGCATTATAGGGTTTTTGATGTGTGTGTCACATTTGAGGCTTAAAGTTTCTTTGATTGCGTCATTTCTAAAAGACATTTGGAGTAACTAAAGCGAGCCTCGCGCTTCTCTTTACTCCACAAGAACCATTGGCAATGCTTTGGCGTTGCTAGGTAACAGAAGGAGCATGTGACTGACTGACAATCCCTCCACCCTGAACTACTGCCTCGCCGCTCATTCAAAGTTCAATTCATAGCTTTAAAAGACCACATTAAGTTGTTTGTAAGAAATTCTGTAGTTTGCATGGTGTCTAGAGTTTTGTCACCAAACTGAACACTTTATTCAAAGTAATGTAAAGTGCTGCTGGAGCTCATTGTGGCGCTCACATTGTAATCTGCTTTGTTTTTGCTTAGCTCTCAGTGTATATAATCTTCTTAGTGTACCGGGCGGCTAATTACTGCTTCAACTGCCGTTCACAGTATCCAGGGGCCTACAGGCCATGGGGAAAATAAATAAAAAATGTAAATATATTTAAAATAGTATCCGGCATTTTTGTAGTACAGAGAATATGTTTTTTTTTAAACACAATTTATTCTCATGCCAGTATTGCATGCAGAAAATTTATCAGATGCATGGACATCATGTTTATATATGTCCATACATTTTAAACTTTGAAAAAACAAAAACTGTCATATTGTCTTTACTATTAAATTATAATTAAACTCGGTACAAAAGTGCTGGGTTAAATATACTGCAAAGTTGTAATTATTTATTTTAATAACCCTTAAAAAACATTACCTATATATGAATAAAAAGAATCAGATGGATCTACATCAATAATTTCAATTGATGACAGAATATAAACATTAGGCATAAACTAAAAACGCTAGTAAAATAATTCATGTTTTAATTCAATTAAACTTATCCACAATATAATAATGTAAATGTTTATTTTCCAGTTTTTTTTTCTTTTCTTATCAAAAAACATAAAGATTAGTGCTAAGTGAGACACAGTGAAATTACATTATATATTTTTTGCAATTGGAATGGCAAAAAGACACCTGTTAAGGTACACTGTTTAGGTAGACTGGCCAGCAAAATCACTGCAACCCATTGGTAGAGTAAGTATGGGAGTGTCTAATTAAGGTGTATCAAATAATAGAAAACTGTGATGGTTTTGTTTGAGGAGTTAAAATAATTTGAAAGTTCAACTTGGTAACACATTAGTGTCAGTCAATTCAGTTGTAACACAATCACGGTGATTTTAAATGAACATGATGTACATAATATTAGAACTAACATTGGGGACTGAGAAGTTGTTTTAATAAAAGACCAGTCTTTATTTCTGTGTTTTTGTCTTAAACGTTCGGCTCTGGTTGATCTCCTCAGAAATGCAAGCAGGGACTGAATTCCTAATCCAGCTTTATTCAGCATGTGTTGGAGAGGAAATTACCAAAATGCCTTGATGGAACAAGACAGGTTACTTTCCCAAATCCATCGAGCCCCTTTTTTTGCCTGGGTACTCAGGGTTTCGGTATCAAAAATGGTTTCTGTCATAGGTCAAATGTCACAAGGGATGTGACAGCACTGGGTTGATCATTGATGTTTATTAGTTATCTGAAACTTTTTAAAATTAACCATGGTTACATGTTTTAGAGACACTTTTTGAGGTAAACACCAGAGTTTATCTGGTGTTTAGAAGTGAGTCATCGTTGATAATTAACTTTCTTATATAAAGACTTCTGACTGATTAATAATCACTGTCAAGGTTAGTTAAAAATTCATGGCTTCAGCATGATGATGCTTGCATTTTCTAACTTGATTAGTTTTGTGTCCTTTAAAACGTGATCATAAAGCAGACAATATGTAAGCTGTTTTCAACAAAAAAATTTTTAGATATGTTTTTTTTTTGCTGCTTTAAGCATATGCGTGATTAATTGTCAACTTCTCTTGCACTTTGCCCTCTAATTGTTAGGTTGATGGTACCAGAATGCAGCCTTTTTTATTGCTAAGATAGTTCCAACAATATTTACAATTAAATTAGTATTAGTCCTATTTTTTTTATTTATTTTTTTATTAGTGTTTCATTAGGTTATTGTTAATTTAAGATAATTTATTCTTTAAAAACTTACGTGAAAATATTTCTACCGACCAGGTGTTATTTCAGTATTATGTATAGGTGGATTTCTCCTGGTTTCTATTTAAGCCAAATACCACTGGGCCTTTCCTTTGCAAGCATGTGTAGCTGAGAGTGCCAAAGTCAGTTGTTAGGCAATTGACTTCATTGGGCCATGGACATTTCCATATGAAATAGATGGCAGCCCTCTGCTCTGACACCAAGACTTGCCCAAATGCTTGGTGCAGCCCATCTTTCCCCCACCGTATTCATCCAAGCTGCGGTGACACACCAAAACAAGGCGGCATTGATGACAAGGGTAGCTCTCTCCCATGGGCTCCACGAGCCTAGAAAAAGATGTTTTAGGGGATAGTGGCAGGCAAGTGCCATTTTAGTTTTTCTAGATGGAGAAAGGACAGAAGGATGCAGGAATACAGGCCAACTGGGCCTTTGTCAGTCTTTTTTTTTGCAGGAAGTTTTACTGTATACCTTCATTTCACTATTCATCTCTCTGTGCTCCTTTGGCGTGCTGACACTTTCCGTTAAGGGGCTGCAGGCCAGCCAGCCGGCCCATTGTGCCATTGTGATCACCCAGTGGGGTCTAAGTCTTCAGGAGGCTTCATTCTAATGAAAATTCCTTCACTACTGCCTTTTGTGACTTGGTGGTGGGGTGTCCCCCTTATCTTTCCCCTTCGATGATATTGGAGATCCTTGCCTGCTGTGGGTTTAAGTTGACTAATTAGAAAAAACATGGTCCAATAGAATGGGGTGGTAGTAAAAAAAAAAAAAAAAAAAAAAAAAACTAAACCAACAAAACAGCTTGAATAGTGACATAAAAAACCCAACAAAATGATTTAATTTGCATAATACAAGACTCTACACAAAGAAGCATGGCAGTTACATTGACGTTCTTTTCTATTGTCATTAACAAACCTAATTTCCAGAAGTGTTGCAGTGCTGAAACAACTGAAATTTGTCAAGATTTTATTTATTAAGACAAAAGGATATAGTGTTTTCTTTAAATGTGCCACATTACCACAGTTAAGAATGTACATTTTGCTTATTGGACCTGTTTAAAGTAAATTCAGGAAGAAGTGGACCAGTGCAAATTATGTAATTTAATAACAGCGATGACATTGAATAACTGTTCTAATTATGTAAACAGATTACTATTTAAAACAACACCAGCACTATGCCCGATTAAATTTAAAAGCAGGTCTTAAAAGTGGTACTGCTTAAGACTTTCCCTCCAATTTATTTATGTGATTTTATTAAAAATCAATTTATGCATTTAAAAGCACTTGACACATTTACTCACCGATTTCAGCCCTTAGCTACCTCTCTCACTACTTTGCATTTCCCTCCAGCTTTTGGAATTTGGGTTTAAGGGTCATGGGACCACTCAGGGCCACTAGTTATACAACTTATAATTTTAGACAAGCAACAGTATGAACTATTAATCAGATTGTCTGTAAGACAATTAAACCTATGCATCAGATTTTTCTCTTTAAGCCGTATGGCAGGGCTGCTCATTTGAACTATGCGGCCCCAGTCGCTATCTTGCAGAACCCAATGGGGAAAGTAGAGGGATGGTACCTTATCTTTTAGGATGCCACTCAAAGACAAAGATCAAAAGCAGGGATTTGGAAGAGAGTAGTGAGGGGTGTGTAGGTGTCAGCTGGTCGGCTGGCACATGCTGCTCCACTTGTCTGTTGATATGCTTAACTGTGTGCTTTATCAATAGTGACCTTCACCTTAGTGTTCAACTAAAACTTGTGTTTATGCATTTTAAAGAGCAGTAAAACATGTTTTACTATTTTGAAAGCAGCATAATAAGAAAGAATAAGATTTGTACACAGTTATTGTTTCTGTTTCTTGATATTTATTTGTGTAGCAAAAATAGACTCCTTATGTCAAGACTATCACTTAATGTTATTTGTAGAAATAAGGGGATGCAATAAATTCATTGCACTCTGACAAGCTGTTGTTTGTAACTTTATTTGTGCATTAACAATAACAAAAAAACAACAACAACAATGTAACGTAGTATTGTACATTTACATTTAGTTATTTAGCAGACACTTTTATCCAAAGCAACTTACATGTATCCCAACATGGTTGGGGTCAGAACATAGGGTTGAAACAGGACCCTGGAGTAATAAAGGTTAAGGGTCTTGCTCAAGGACCCACATGGTAACTTTAGTGGAGCTTGGATTTGAACCCCCAACCTTCTGATTGATAGTCAAACACCCTAACCACTGAGCTACCAATATGATGCTCCTGGACCCATATTTTAGGGTGGGTGGCCATAGTCTGTCCTCCATTGGTTTAGCAAGTTCTCATGGTCCATACTTAGTTTTATAGGCCTTTAGGTTTTCTCCCACTATCCAAAAATATGGATTCTAGGTAAATTGGCTGCTCTAGATTGCCCCCCTATATTGTGTGTGTGTGTCTGTCCAGTGAGTGAGTGAGTGAGTGAGTGAGTGAGTGATTGGCATGGGAACAAGTAGTGTAAAAGTCCAAAATGTACAAAAGTGACTGTAGTAGAAGCTTTATTAAATGGAAATACTAAAGCAAAGTGCAGGCAGAATTGTGCTAAAGTGTATAGTATATGTTTAAATGCAATAAATTAACCTAATTAGTATATATTATTAATCAGTATACTGAGAAAACTGGAGTGCTTTTTGTTTCTGAACAGGTTCAGGCTGTGAGTCTGGCCAGTTCCGTTGTGGTACAGGCAGGTGCATTCCAGCAAGCTGGCACTGTGATGGAACTGCAGACTGCACAGATGATTCAGACGAGAACGGCTGCCGTGAGTCTCTAACATACTTAGAAGATATCAAACACACCCAATTGTCTAAAATCAATCAATAAGACTATTTGACCTCAGTAAACCGTACAGTATAAAATGTATTTCAAATGCCAGCTAATGTAGGTTTCTATATGCAACTAATTGAATTAAAGCATATTAATTATGTCCTCTCAGCTCAAGCAACCTGTGAGGCAGGCCAATTCCAGTGTCTGAGTGATGGTGAATGTATTCCCGTTCATTGGATATGTGATGAAGAAGAAGACTGTGAAGATGGATCAGATGAAAGACAGCATTGCCGTATGTCCTCTTACTTTCTTATTTATTTTCATTCTGTTAATGTAGGTAGAACTTGAGAACCTCTGTGTGTGGCCAACGGGAGTCATTAACTGTTTTTTTGTGTGTTTTGTTTTTTTTTGTCTTACAATGTCTACTGAAAATTTTGTGTGGATAAAAAACACATGAAACATCAAAAGTGACTCTTTAAAAATTATGTCTTTAGCTGGCCGAACCTGTTCCAGTATTCAGTTTAGTTGTCCAAATGGAGTGTGCATCCCAGCTGAGTACAGGTGTGACCATCTACCTGACTGTTCAGACGGCGCAGACGAAAGCAACTGCCGTAAGTTCACGTTCTGTGTGTGCATTGTTGGAGCACGGATGCATCTGCACCCTTCTAGGCTCCGGTGGCATTTTAATCAATTTGTAAGAACAAGAGGCTTGTTGACTGACAGAAAAGGCTACAATATGCTTCTTGTTGTCAGAAGTTAATTTCAGATTCCTTAGTGGATTAGTGTTCCGGCACTATTCTGAAATTCCAGGCACACATCACTGCACACTGCATATTCACTCCAGAGTGTATCATAAGCTTGCCACTTTCTATGTGGAGAAATGAGGGACACCATCCATACTCTCCAATTGAGAAGCTTAAGAGCTTGAAATGACCAAAATCTGTTTTTCTAAAACTGTATTCAAACTCTGTGCATTTAAGTATAACAAACATATTTATAGCGCATTTCAATCCGAGGGTGTGGTAGCTCAGTGGTTAGGGTGTTGGGCTAGCAATCTAAGGGTTGTTGGTTCAAAACCCAGGTCAACTGAAATTACCAATGTGGGTCCTTAAGTAAGACCCTAAAACCCTCATTGCTACAGGGATTCTGTATGCAACCCTGTGTTCTGACCCCAACTATCAAGTGACCACTTGTGAGTCGCTTTGGATAAAAGTGTCTGCTAAATGATCAAATGTACACATAGTTTTACTTTTTGATATTATTTTTTCTTTTTGATATTACCGTTATGTTTAGAAACCAAGTCCATGTATGCTCCAAATTGCACAATCTTTCCCCGTATGGTCACTATTTATGTCTAATATAGATATTTTAGTTCACCAGGTGAATAACATTTACTTTTGCGCTTTACTGTAAAAAAAAAAAAAAAAAACAATTTTCTTCTAAAAATGTAGCATTTCAATGGCTCTAATCAATTATTTAGGTACTTTAAATAATGATAAACCTAGTTTATAGAAAATATATTTAAATCAAAATGTATCATTTATTGTTCTGATCTCAAAACATGCTTTAATTGTAGTTTTAAAAATGTTTATCTGTTTTCAAAAGCTAATTGTTTTCTATGCTTTTAGGACAATGGGTAGGCTT
The DNA here is from genome assembly GCA_025769995.1 of Xyliphius kryptos. Lineage (NCBI taxonomy): Eukaryota > Metazoa > Chordata > Actinopteri > Siluriformes > Aspredinidae > Xyliphius > Xyliphius kryptos. The sequence continues at coordinate 7,510 of JAOUQT010078982.1, forward strand.
TTAATATGTACTACAATTTTGTGTCCTAATACAGTGTGATTTAATTTAGCTCAATAAATATCTAATATTAGGATCCTTTTGTTACAGACTACCCAGAGTGCCCAGAACTGAGGTGTGCTAGTGGAGCATGTTATAACACAAGCCAGCACTGTGACCAGGTGCTTAACTGCCGTGATAGCTCAGATGAGCTCAACTGCAGTAAGTGTGCTTTTTTGGCATAAAAGTCTGTTCAGAATGGTTATCTGTTTTTTAACTTAGACCACCTGCTTTAACTTTTTATTGCACTCCTGTTGTAGTAATTAAAAAATAATACTTTACTTAAAAATGCAGGCTTGTTTTTATGAAGTCATTAAGTGTGATTTTTTTTATTATTATTTTTTCGGTCAGCCAAGCGATGCAGTGGTCAGTTCCAATGCAACAATGGAGAGTGTGTGCCACACATGTATCTTTGTGATCATGATGATGACTGCGGCGATAAAAGTGATGAACAGAACTGCAGTACGTATGCTGATTATTTTTCCATGTTGTCTTTTTTATTTTTCTTTTATTTTTAAATTTTTAGATAATTATAGTTACAAGCCAAACAGTGTGTACTTCTTTCTTATTATCTTCATACTGCTCTTCCTGTAGCTTACCCCACTTGTAGAGGGGAGTACTTTACTTGCCCCAGTGGTCGCTGTGTACATCAGGTCTGGTTGTGTGATGGACAAGATGATTGTGGGGACAATGCTGATGAACGAGGCTGTGGTAAATTCTGCTTTTTATTATTAATTGTGCCCTGCCTAAAATTTAAATTGACAAATAACACGGGAGTTTTAGATTAAATTACAATTAGAAAAATAGTTTTATAGTATTACTAAATAATATTTATTTGAATAGTATTTATTTTCATGATTTTATTACTGTTTGTAACTATGAATTGTTAGGGTTTCATTAGACTCTTTAATCTTCATGAGGCAGGTTGGCATGGCTACCACGTTGTACTGCCATTTTTCTACAGAGGAGTAGTTTAAAGAAGAGGAAAAAACCTTAAAACGATACATCAAAGAATACTTTTGAATACTTACAACTTCTTGCATATGACTGAAATGTCTGGCATGTTGTAGAAGAGAAAAAACTTTACATTGTCTGTAGAATCCATGTCTGATGAAAGTGCTTTTTTTTACTTGACATTCTTCTTAAATCATACACTACAAATAATAACAATGTCTTGCATAGTGACAATGTATTCATGCTATTATAGTTGTGATTTATATTTTAATCAGGACCAAAATTATGGCTTTAATTAAAAAGAAAAAAATGAAAAACTAGGTTATTTTAACCTGCAAATCTTCAGCAATAGATCACTGTAAGCATTTTGCACAGCAAGACTTTTTCTTAGCTATTTATACTCCACTCTATCATTCAGAATATAAAAAACTCTTTAAAACTTTACCAAGGTCTTGTACTTCAAGAGGCTGGCTTAATTACCCACAGCTCCTGGGTGACCCTTTCAGAGTTGCTACTTCCCATGATTTAAAGTGGCAGTGTCTTCTCAGACAATTCAGGCTTAACTAGGGTCCTATTTATTACTTGTAAATCGGTCTTCGAGCAATCCATAATTTTTAACTTGCAAATCTATATCTCTTACTAATTAGTATTATTAAGTTTTTTGCTAAGCATCTTTATAACATTTGTGGCATGTGTCAGTGGAAGCATTATATAGATGATGATTCTGGTTGTTGCTTTCCTCAAGTTAAAACTACTATGAGATAGAAAAGGGTTCTAAAAATTTATATGAATTGTGTGCTAATCTTTACTAGTGCGTCTTCCTGTTTTGTATTGTTTTATCCACAGATAATGTTAAACATGAGTGTTACCCAGGAAATTGGGCTTGTCCCTCATCTGGTATGTGCATACCCATGGAGCGCCTCTGTGATGGAACATCTCATTGTCCTGATGGAGAAGATGAAACCAACTCAACTGCTGGACGCAACTGCAGTCAGTGTTATTTAAATAAAAAAGCTTTAAGATTTGACCCATAAAAATATTTTAACTGATGGTAAATAAAAATCTGTGTTTTGTCACTAGCCAACATTTTATCTTCTGTGCTGTTTCAGGTATTGGACGTTGTGTTTCTTTAAGTTGTGAACATCGTTGTGTGGCATCTCCAGAGGGTGGTACCTGCTCCTGCCCAACTGGTTACATGGTCAATGGCAATGACAGTCGCACATGCATAGGTAAAGTTACACGCTTTATATGTATTTAAAGTTATTAAAACTCTGTTGCATCTTTCATTGTCCCAGGTAAAAGGAATTTTAGTGGGTTCACTAAAATTAATTAAATAGGTTTGTTTTTTTGTCACTATGTACTTTATATTATTTTACATTTATTCATCTTAAAATCTTCTGTATTATTGTTTTATATCTTCCTTTCTCCTAATTTCTTGTTGTATGTTTACAACTACATCTATTTTATTTTACTTAGAATTTCCAATGTGTTTATTATTTCTAATTTGTTTGAATTTATGCGCATTCTATTTTTTCATTTTTTTTTGCATTAGTTTATGCCTTTTATTGGCATAAATTATTTATATATA
>JAOUQT010078991.1:0-10087 GCA_025769995.1 Xyliphius kryptos
TAGAATGCCAACAGTGTGCAAAGCAGTAATCAGAGCAAAGGGTGGCTATTTTGAAGAAACTAGAATATAAAACATGTATTCAGTTTTTTCACCTTTTTTTTGTTAAGTACATAATTCCTCATGTGTTCATTCCTAGTTTTGACGCCTTCAGTGAGAATCCACAATGTAAATAGTCGTGAACATACAGAAAACGCATTGAATGAGAAGGTGTGTCCAAACTTTTGGCCTGAACTGTATGTAGAGATTGGTAGCTCGGTGGTTAGGGTGTTGAACTATCAATCAGAAGGTTGGGGGCTCAAATCCCAACTCCACTGGAGTTACCATTGTGGGTCCTTGAGCAAGATCCTTAACCCTCATTTCTCCAGGGTCAACCCTGTGTTCTGACCCCAACCAAATTAAGAGACTTGTAAGTCGCTTTAGATAAAACCATCTGCTAAATAACAAAAAGTAAATGTAAAGACGGACTTACAGGCTTATTGGAGATACTGATTTGTTCTACTTCCTTTGTCTCTATTACTTGAAACTGTGTTTATTTAGGATTTTGGACAGCATTAGTGGCTGTGTTAGACACTTCCACTTTATTTCTCCACCTTGCAGAAAAATCATTTGAAATAGTAGATCATTTGTTGCTGCACAGGTTTCTAACTGCAAGATGCTGAAGGTTGGACATTTTTAGATTTGTGGACTTTCTCCAGTTCAGCAGTGTCACTGTGGTGTGGCAGTGTTGTGACTGATCTCTTTATACCAGTTCAACACACGGTACCACATCGCCATGTCAGAGCTGCTGAACACCACCTAAATTGGGCCAATTATACCAACTGTGACTATACTGTGGGGATCCCAATCATTCAGTCTGTAATTAGAACTACACAGTGCATCCATATGACAAGTAGAGATTTATACATGGACAATGTGTGTGGAAACTAAGAAGTGTATCTAATAATGTACCAGTGAGTTTATATTCCTGCAGTGTTTGCTTACAGTGAGTAAGGTTCAGAGAGGTTGCTTTTTTTCCCACTCATTAAGTAAAATGATGTTCTGTTTGCTTTTGATGCTGAGCATCACCGCTAAGTGTGTATAATTAGCGCTCACGCTGCAGGCAAACTCTTAACTTGTAGGGCAGTTTGTGTTAATTACCCATTTCCCTTTTAAATCTCAATTTAAGTAAAAAGGCATCTGTTAATAAAGATGCAAATTACACGGGAAATCTTAGATTGATTATTGGATTTGTAATTTTCACAGTGGGATATTGTTGGAAAAGCTGTAAATGCTCAAAAATAAGGAAACGCTGCTGGATGTTGCTGTTTTTAGTGTAATTGAGGTACTGTAATTTTGATTTCAATACTTTTGCCAAATAATTTCTTCGGTATGTATTTATGTAAATGAGTGAAACGCTCAAAGTCTTTACTTAGTTTATGGAAATTCAAATCTGAAGTATGCAGACACCTTAAGAAGTTAAGCATCCTTCTGCAAAGCAGAGATGTTCAAGTTAATTTATTCATATAGCACTTTTTGCGTTGTCTCAAAGCAGATTTACAGTGTTTTAAGCCTGAACCCCCAAAGGGCAATATAAAAAAACTCTGTTATTGTTGGTTTTTAAAGAAGAAACCTTGGGAGGATCAAAGCTCTGTTGGGGCAGCATCAGCAATGCAGGACACCGACATACAGATTGTACAGTGATCAGTTGTCTATTTTTAATGATTAGAATTACATGTGAGGCCATCCTGCAGGACTGCAAAGCCTCTAGACCAACAGAAATCCAGGTTCTGTCCGGTTCCGGTAATTGTCATTGTCTTCATACTCTGGCAGCATTTTAGGTAGAGAGCTGGTGATCGCTGGAAGAAAACAGACAAGAAAGTATCGGCAATGTGCCAGAGACTTGTTAACTCATAGTTGAAAATAATGTACAGTGGAACCACTGTTTTCATTAACTTCAGATCTCACCAGATTCAATTTATTCGCCGTGCTTACTTGACGTGCACAAATCCTATTGTCTCTGTTTCATTTAAGAAGTGAAAGTGAAGTTAACAATTTACTTTTAGCTTCAAAACGTGTTTCCAGAACCAGTAGCCCATTAAAGAAAAATACCAGAAACACGGCCGAATTAAATAAAGAAATAATAGCATTAAGATCGCTAAAATCGACCACATGTACAGAACATCGAGACATTGTCTCTCAGTGGAAACTTACTCGTACATGTGAGAACATGCAAACTATACTTAAAATGGAGCTTGTGCACCATGCTTGGAAAATGAAGCCAGGACTTTCTTTCAGTGAGGTACAGGCTCTACCTACTGCATCACTTTTCTGCTTATATAAAATCTGCTATTACTATTCACATTATTCAAAACGGTGAATTCAACCAGCATGTATGAGTAGCTCATCATAAAGAAAAAACATCCTACTAAATATCTAAATTCAAATATTTTAATCTTAATGTTGTTTAATAGAGAGGTAATAATAATAAAAATGTACTTTTCTAACCGTGTTGCTTAATCTGTCACTGCTTTGTAACTAATTTGCTATAAACCTCACCTGTACTCTTTCTTTACTCCACAGAATGCACTGAATCCCGGTCTCACCTCCGTCGTCACCCCGAGAAAATGATGTCACTGGGCTGCCTTGTGTGTCAGGCATCAGACCAAGCACACGTTCCATAGCCTCAGACACTTAAGACGCTTAAATCCAGGCCTTTTCTAAACCTAGAGCTTCTATTTTCTTGTACATATCTATAATTAAGTATAATGCTTATTTTGTGTCCGAAAATAATTCTTTTAAGTTTTTTTTAAAACAAAACAAAAAAAAAGAAATCAAGAGCAATACTTCTGATACCAACAAACTGAATCAGGTTGCAATCTGCTGGATTTGTATTGCGTTTGTTTCCAATGTCAGATGCTTCTAAGGGATTCCTTATTTTCAGGGTTTGTAGCAAATAATGCATTTACATACGTATTAATGACAACTTGCTTATTTAAGAAAAATAATTTTATACATTGGAATTATAAAAAATACTTGTACATTTTGCGCCTCTTGGTAAATAAATAATTATATTCACATAGTTGTATGGTCTTTTTTAAAAATTTCTAAAATCCTAGTAGAGGAGTTTTAATTAGTTGTAATTACAGGATGAACACAGTGTGGCATGGTGGTGTAGATGTGTAGCAGGTTTGTCTCTTGACGATGGCGATCCATGTTCTCCGTTTTTTTTTTCCCACTTTCCAAAAACATGTATTCAAGGTGAATGGGCTGCTTCAAATTGCTCCTATATTGCATATCTGTGTGAGTGTGTGCCCAGCGCCCGAAACATTCCCCCCTGGATGGGCAGACCTGCACAAATTGACTTTTAGTTTGTGCCTTTAGCGCTGTCAGTGGCACCACTCACGTTTCAAACACTAATCTTCCACAGATCGGTTACTTTTCACAAACTGTCCTTAAATAAACGTCTTTATTGTAGTTTTGTTTTATCATGTGATGCTTCTTGCCAAAGAGCAAGTTAAGATGGGATAACCCTTAAAGTTTGGAAAACACCGGGAATAACTAAAGAAGGCATTACAGGCTCTGGATGTATTTAGGATTTTGGACAGTGTCACTATGGTGTGGTAGTGTTGATTGATCTCTTCACACTAGTTCAACCACATCACCGTGTTACAGTTGCTGCTGACCACCCTAATTATACCAATTATACTATACAGTGCTGATGTAAGGTTTAGTTCATTCATTTATCCATTATCTTCTGCTTGGCGAACCCTATAGCGATACGTGATACTAGTAGAGGATCTACTAGTATCGCGTATCGCTATAGGGTTCGCCATGCCCACTCAGTGGAGAAGGTTTGGGGTGCTGGACAGATACACAAAGGACAGGGTGCCGATATATTGCAGCACACACTCACACAACAACACACACTATATGGGGCAATTAGAGAATTCAGTTTACCTTGAATCCATGTTTTTGGACTGTGCGAGGAAACCCAGACACGCTGAGAACATGAAAACTTCACCCAGATTGGGATTCAAAACTGATTCTCCAGCACTGAGAGACGAACTCGTAAGGTTAAGTTTGTGCCACGAAAGTTTCAAACACTAATCTCACACTGAATGTGAGATTTCTTCTAATCAAATCACCTCAAATCCTTAAGGTTTTAAAGGCATGCATTTGGAAAAGCAAAGCTTCAGCTCTCTCCATAGATTTTCTGTGGTATTGAGGTCAGGAGGCTGGCTAGGCCATTTCATGACCTTGATATGCTTCTTATGGAGCTACTCCTTTGTTTCCTTGTCTGTATGTTTTGGGTCGTTGCCGTGCTGGAAGACCCATCCGCGACCTGTTTTCAGTGCCATGGCAGAGGCAAGGAGATTGTCACCCAGGATTTTGTGATACATAGCCCTGTTCATCTTCCCATCAATGTGGTGAATTTGGCTTGTGCCCTTAGCATAAAAACACCCCCAAAATATAATACTGATGTTCCATTCTGTATTTTTCTTCCTCCAAACACGTCGAGTCGAGTTGAGTTGAGCCCAAATATATATACAGTGCACCCTCCATAATTATTGCCACCCCTAGTTAAAATGTCTTAGAATAATACCTAATACCTGGGGATGGTGTTCCTAGGGCCATTCTGTATTTTTCTTCCTCCAAACACGTCGAGTCGAGTTGAGTAAGGTTAAGTTTGTGCCACGTAAGTTTCAAACTTTAATCTCACACTGAATGATTGCTTTTCTTTATAGCAGTGTACTCTGATACACAACGGCCTTTTAATGAAATACTCTTTATTTTATATTTGTTTTTTTCATGTGATGCTACTCCAGTTTCAAAGATAACAAGATTAAAGTTTACAAAAAATCATAACTTAAAGAAGAAAGCATTCAGGGGTCTAAATGTATTCCTTTATGAGACATGGTCTTAATATATTTAATTTAACAGATCTTAAGTATTATTTTTAAGTATGTAACAATGTCACAATATGCTCCCCAACCCCAGTAGAGGATTAAGCAGATGATGGCTGGATAAAGGTTCAGAATTGCAAGTTAAACATCATTAGTGTTAAAATTCAAAATAGAGGACGGGCACTTTTTGTTCCTATAGTATGTTTTTTATTCTGTTTCTGTGTGCTTACATAATAGGATCATATAACAGCATCTTTTACAGCCTTTTTTGTCCTGCAATTTGGCCTGTATTAAAAATTGGCCAAAATCCATAATGCACATAATGTATGTAAAATGAATTGAGTTGTGGAAGCAGGAACGCTTCATCAGTCTGGAGTATTTATAACTGAATGTTTGCAGTGGGCTTCTGATCCTCTTGTTATGCCATGTGCTCGTGGTCATTTGCATGCGTTAATTGGTGAATGTTGCCAAGATTATATCACTCTTTGGGAATTTGAGCCATCTCCTTCTCGTGCTGGCGCTGGCTTGCTCACAAAGGGGCCAACAAATCCATTTGCATCTTATAATGGTTGGATTTCACGTAGCTTATTGGAGACTGGTGGCATTTTTAGCCCTGCACTGTTCTTTATCTTACTATTTACAAAACAGGCTTGTACTCTAGCTGAGAAACTGACTAGAAAAGGCCATGTGTCTGCATCATTAAAACTCAATCATGACACCGGGCCGACTGGCATGTTGATGTTTTTTAGTTCCATCTCTAGATCTACATTCTGGTGTTATAACTGGCTCATTACTTTATGCTATAAATTGAAAAGTGTGTATATGTACTTGTGTGCGTGTGCATGGTTTGCTTGCATGTGGGTTTCTCGAAAACATCCTTGTGCATCCTTTTTAGTAAATGATGCCTGGTTTCACAGCATGAAATGACTCCTGGGCTCCTAATAATAGCTTGTTATTGCATGGCATATATAATCCGAGGCCTGACTGAGTCACATTTTGTAAAAAAAAACTGGTAAACTACAATATCAGAGTTACTCTCATTTAAAAAAACAAAACCTTTCAGTTCCTGTCCTGCCTCCCAAAAACCACAAACAGCATCGTTCCTTAAAATGCATCTTTATCAAACAACCAATTATAAACAATATTTAGCATTTTATTGACCAAACGTATACAGACATTCATCCCTGAGTTAATGTTTGGCCAGGTCCTTCAATAGTAAAGCCCATACCCATCATGGGAAGAACGTTTCGGGCGCTGGGCAGATACACCCCGGATAGGGCTCCAATTCATCGCTAGTCACACACTCACACAGACGCCCAAGGGTAGGTAAGAGCAGCCAATTCACCCTTAATCCATGTTTTTGGACTGTGGAGAACCCGGAAAAAGCCCACATAGACATTGGAGAGAACACTGAAACTCCACCCAGATTAGGATTTGAACCTGGATCCCCAGAGGCAGATGTGCTAACCAATAAACCACTGTACCATCCTATATTCATTGCTTTAATGCTAAATCTTCCTTCCTTGTCCTCCTTTTTTTTTTCCTTACTACAAATTGGCGGCGCGACCAGTTACAGCGGTACCTTTTTCTTTGCTTATGGAGAGAGAAATGATATTTCGATTCTCCTGTATGTCCTAAATATACAGCGGAATTGACAAGGCATCTTATATGTCTATAGATCAATACAAGTTCCCATACCAATGTTAAGGTTTTGGTGGGGGGTTCCCGTGCCCATCCAGAGGAGCAAGTTTCAAACTCTGGGCAGATACACCCAGAACAGGGTGCCAATCTTTAGCTGGACACACACTCACTTACTTAGACACACACACACACAGACTGTATAGGATCGATTTATTTTGACTTCATGTTTTTGAAATGTGGGAGGAAACCCACGCAGACACTGAGAAAATGTAGATTCGAACCTGAATCCCCAGCGCTAGGAGGCAAACGTGTTAGCCACTGTGCCGCCGCATTTGATTATTAAATTACAGTAAAACAAATAAGCCCCAACTGACTGATTTTTAATACAAAAAAAATATGAAAAGTCTCATAATTTTATGACAATTTCAAAATAAAACTGAGAAAATTACATGAAATAAGAAATCATTTAAATTTCATTAAAGAAAATAAGTTTTTGGCCCCCTAGTAAAATAATTTATTACTTGGCAAAACCCTTGTTCACAAGCTCAGCCGTCAGACGTTTCTTGTAGTTTTTTATAAGGTTTGCACAATCTTCAGGAGTAATTTTGGCCCACTCCTCTCTACAACTCATCTTCAAATCCTTAAGGTTTTTAGGCATGCATTTGAAAAAGCTTCAGCTCTCTCCATAGATTTTCTGTGGTATTGAGGTTAGGAGGCTGGCTAGGCCATTTCATGACCTTGATATGCTTCTTATGGAGCTACTCCTTTGTTTCCTTGTCTGTATGTTTTGGGTCGTTGCCGTGCTGGAAGACCCATCCGCGACCTGTTTTCAGTGCCCTGGCAGAGGCAAGGAGATTGTCACCCAGGATTTTGTGATACATAACCCTGTTCATCTTCCCCTCAATGTGGTGAAGTTGGCCTGTGCCTTTAGCATAAAAACACCCCCAAAACATAATACTTCCACATAATACCTGGGAATGATGTTCCTAGGGTCATTCTGTATTTTCCTTCCTCCAAATACGTCGAGTTGAGTTGAGGCCAAAGTGCTTAATTTGGTTTTATCTGACCACAGCACCTTCTCCCAGTCTCTTAAGTTATTAATATGTTCCAAACTTGGGGCAGGCCTGGACTTGAGCCTTTTTGAGCTGAGGACCCTTGCGTACACTGCAGTATTTTAAACCATTGGTCCCAGTAGCCTGGGGATTATTAACCAGCTCCTCCTGTATTTCTTGGCTGATTTTTAACTTAACTTTTCTCATGATCAATAAGACTTCATGCGGTGATATGTTGTACTTCTTCTTCCGTATAACTGCACCAACAGTTGTCACCATCTAATCCAGTTTCTTACTTTGTAGCCCATTCCAGCCTTGTGTGGGTCAACAATTTTGTCCCTAACATCTTTAGACAGCTCTTTTGGTTTGGTGGAGATGTTGAAGTGTCACTGAGTCTGTTGGCAGTTGGCCTTTTATACAGGTGGCGATTTTGAACAGGTGTCTCTCATGCAGGTAAAGCCTTCACTGAAATTAGGGTGTGTCAGTGGTTCGTTGGCGCCAACATTAGTCATGGTTTTTAGGGGATCAAAAACCTATTTCCCTTAACGAAAGGCAAGTTATTTTTTAAATAAATTTGATTTAATTTTCTAGATTTTCATTTTGATATTTCATCTCTCATGCTACCATAAAAAATCATAGACTGTTTAATAATTATTATGAGTAGAAACTTTCAAAATCAGTGTGGGATCCAATAATTCATTCATTCATTATCTTCCGCTTATTCCTTTATGAGGGTCGCGGGGGGGGTTCCCCATGCCCATCCAGGGAATAATGTCTTGGGCGCTAGGCAGATACACCCAGGACAGGCCGCCAATCCATCGCTGGGTACACACTTACTCACACATCCACACACACTATACAGGGAAAATTTGAGCATTTAATTTACCTTCATGTTTTTGGAATGTGGGAGGAAACCCCATGCAGACACGGGGAGAACATATAAACTCCACTCAGATTGGGATTCGAACCGGGAATCCCCAGCGCTGCGGGGCGAACGTGCTAACCACTAAACCACCGTGCCGCCCGGATCCAATAATTGGCCAATAATTGCCACAAAATTTTATAAATGACGGAAAAAGTCAAAGTGTCTGTAAGGTCTAGTAGCACCAAATACTTTTAAAGTCAGCTTTCGGTTTTCAGATTTCAGCATTATTCAGTTTTAAAAATTCTCAATGAGAGCCTGTGTCCCAGTCTAAGACCAATTGTGAATTCAGGAGCTCATCAGACGTTCTTATTTTACCAGATATTGATGCTCTTTTTAGGACTGAATGGAACAGATCAGATCAGATACAGATACAGAAACATTTTTAAAAATGTCATTATAGTTTTAAGCCAACACAATTAGGAAGGTTTATTTTGGTGTCTGTATGGCTGTGGACATTGGTAGATTAATTTGTCTAAGTGGACAACCAGTAAACTTTACAGCACTCCTAATTTTTGTTATTAGTTACATCCCTGAATCAGACCCTTTATTCAACATCAGTGCTGATGAATGTCTGCAAGTTTTTAAAAGACCCAGAGTAACATCATAATCCAGGTGTAATGATTTGGTTATTTTATCTTTTTGTATAAAAACATGACTCATAAAAACCTGATTCAAAACCTTTTATTTAAAAATAACATGTCATTTTAACACGAGGAATCCATGATGCGCCTCATACTCATGAATCTCATCTGGCTGCTTCCCATCATCTCCCTAAAGTGCCTGTACTCTCCAGGCCTGAAGTACCACATTCTGCCCTTGTAGTGAGGGTACTCGTACATGAGCCAGTGACCGTCCATCACATGGCACGACATGCAGCCATTGGACCAGTGGTAGCGGTCCATTATGGAGTCACAGTCATCTGTCACCTCCATCATTTGACCCATGTAGTTCTCCCTTTCATACATCCTCATCCTGTAGGAGCCACGGTGCTGATCCAAAAGTAAGAGGGAAGGACAAAGTGACTGAATGAACTCCATTAGTGTTGTGAGCATTAACAATCAATAATAACTAACGATAATTCTATTTATAGGAACATTTAGTGTAAGTATAAGAATATTCAAATTCAATTAAACACAATTTATTAGACACATTGTTTCTACATTTATTGTTTAGTCTAAAAGATTCCTTTTTGCTCCACTTACTGTACAATTTACGAGTTCCACTTACCCTAAAGATGGGGGGACTACTTTTTGTAGTTTTACAATTACTCATTATGGACTACAGTACATATTGAGCTAGTCCCCTTTACTCTGTTCTCTAATAGCCAGGACCCCATTGCTGCATTATTCCTATCCGAGCTGTGTCACTGATGTGTTTTACTGAAACTACAGCAGCACTGCTGCACCAAAACCCCCTCATTGCATCAGTGTTACTGCAGAACTGACAATAATCAATACTATACCCAAATTAGGGAGTGGTAGCTCAGTGATTAGAGTGTTGGTTTGTCAATCTGGAGGTTGGGGTTCAAATCCCAGGTCCACTGATGTTACCACTGTGGGTTCTTGAGCAAAACCCTTAACCCTCAT
>JAOUQT010079017.1:0-10087 GCA_025769995.1 Xyliphius kryptos
AAAGCAGAAGATGCAGGGGACAGAGTGAGGTGGAAAAGACTGACACTCTGTGGCAACCCCTGATAAAAGGGAGAGGCCGAAAGAAAAAGATCTTAAAAACAAAATGGATGAAGCTCAATGTTTTTGGAGGTTTTTATTGTACTGCATGAGACGAGCAAACAGTGGGCGAAATACTTTTTTTATTATTTGTTTGCCGTGGGAATTTGCACTCACCAGAAACGTTATTAGGTACACCTGTCAAACTCAAAATGATCGACTAAACATTATAGGCCTGACCCTAAAACCTTCACAGTGCACCACTCTTGGAACCTGTGTTTTGAAAATAAATATCACATAAGAAGATTATAGATCAAAACATGAGATTATAAATAATTTTATATTTTTGAGAACAGGCTGTAATTTATATATTTAATATATTTAAGTTTCTTGACTGAGTAGAGAACTAATCCAGTCCATATAGGGCTTAAATCGTACACTCATAGGCTCAGGCAGCAAAAGAAACAGTACACACTGCTGCTTTCTTGCCTCTAGGTGCTAATGGAAGTTCCAGTTATCCTGCCAGGTTTGGTTTCTGATGCTCCCTTATTGAAATAGCAGTTTCTTTTCCTTCCACAGTGTCTCAACATTAATAAGAAAGATTATTCAAAATAAAAAAAAACTCACAACACTTTTCATCCACTCACAAAGAGTATTGTTTACTCTGCTGCATATCTAATCATACTCTCTCCTGCTCACTTACACACATACACTGAACAATCACTTGATTAGGAACACCTACCTAATAACTGGCTGGTCAATTTTTTTTGATTAATTACAATAAGGAGACATTCTGGAACAGCCTTCACCAGGTAGTGTACATCCTCCATATGCAAGTTGATCCATGCCTATTGCAGCAACTTTGCCAGTTTGTGCCACTGGTTTGACAATCGCCTCTCGGATTAACAACATGTAGCAGGCTTGTAGATGTTTGTTGATGGTTCATCCACTCTTGTCACAGGCACAATATCATGGTCTGGGAAGAGCCCATATGCACAGCTGTCACCACACACCGATTCTCCAATAATCTGGCAGCGATAGTTCAAAGTCGCTCTGTATACCCATAGATGGTAAATGTTACTTTCTGCTGTGCTGTGGACAGATTAGAATCCATCAGTGATAATATGCCACCTGTATTTGTTTCTAATTAAGTGATTGTTCAGTTTATTAATAATAAAAATTGATGCTGTTTTGATCCCATAGGAAAATCATTTATTTGCATTTAACCCATCCGGGAGAACACCAGGAGCAATGTGTTGCCCCCCTGTTGAGACACTCAGGAAGCAGTTGGGTTTTGGGTGCCTTGCTCAGCAACACTTCAATCGTTATTTGGCTGGTGTGTGGATCTTTCGGTCCCCAGTCCTCTACCCTATCTATTAAGGCCACAGCTGCCCCACTCACTTCTCACGTCTTCATTATGCCATTCTTTGTCTCACATTGTTGTAGGATGATGTCATTCGCTTATACCATTTTTAGCTTTCTACATTTAGTACAGTATTTGACACCCAACAGCCTAATCTTGTAATTATTCCCCATCTCAGCCTTATGACAGCATACAGAATGTCCTCTGACATACTAATGCTCATGTGTCGGGTTTTGCAAAAGCGTGGCGTTTAAAAACACTCATCCCCAAACCCAGCTGATAATATACTGTGGCAATAAATAAGTGTGTGAGTCAGTAATGGGAAGAGCTCTCATTACTGACTCAGCACCACATAAACACAGGTTCAGTGTCAGGACAGCATGCAGGAAGTGTGTGTATTAGTGTGTGTGTGTTTTATTTATATTATATATATAAAAATAATTCTAAAATTGATTAATTTTTTTCTCCTCTCAAAATTTTACACACAGTACCCAATAATGACAACGTGAAAAAAAGTTTGTTTTAATATTTTTTTTACAAATTTATTTAAAAAAACTATGTATTCACAGCCTTTGCTAAACACTACGACCTTCGGCAGCATTTACAACCTCAAGTATTTTCGAGTATGATGCTACAAGCTTGGCCACACCCATTTTAGGGCAGTTTCTCCCTTTCTACTTTGCAGAACCTTTCAAGCTCCATCAGGTTTGATGGGGATCGTCGGTGCACAGACATTTTTATATCCCTCCTGGGCCACTCAAGAGCATTCACAGAGTTGTCCGAAGCCACTCTTTTGTTATTTTGGCTGTGTGCTAAGTGCCAGTGTTCTGTTGGAAGGTGAACTTTCATCCCATTCTGAGGTCTAGAAACTCTAGAGCAGGTTTTCTTTAAGGATGTGTCTGTACATTGCTGCATTTATTGTTCCACCAACCCTGAATAGTCTCCCAAAAACATCCCAAAACAGCACAGCATGATGCTGCCACCACTTTGCTTCACTTTAGGGATGTTATCTGGTTTCCCCGAGAAATGACGGTTTGCATTCAGGCTACAGAGTTCAATATTTGTTTCATCAGACCAGATAATTTTGTTTTCTCACGGTCTGAGAGTCTTTCAGGTTCCTTCTGGCAAACTCTTAGCCATTTGTCTTTTACTTAGGAGTGGCTTCTATTTGGAAACTTTGCCATACACATTATCTCGAATAATATCTAATACATCTAATACATCACTAACTTTATACATCAAAATTGAATTGTGTGTGTGTGTGTGTGTGTTTGGGTGTGTGGTTTATTTACAGGCTTACTGGACGATGAGAATGTGCGTATAATGCTAAATGGCTCCAGGATGGTAAAGGTTCGCTCAACACGTTGGCAGAAACAACGCAGCTTCCGGCTAATGGAGGACTGTGTCACCGTGTGGTGTGAGTCCAGCAAGACATCCCGCAAAGCCCAGAGACAGAAAACATGTGAGTGTATACAGACAACCTCTGACTCCACCATATCACACACATCAAAAGTGATGTTGGGTTATACATCCGGCTGCACTGTTTGTACGTAACTACTTAACTGTTTGACAAGTATTTTCAGGTTTATGAAGAGCACAAGCATTTAAAACAAATCTGTGCTCCTGGTTTTGCAAAATATACCTATTTATAAATAGGCGGGGCTTTTTGACTTATAGCATACAGGGTCAGGGGCCGGCTGGTGCCAACCCATCAACTATGGCCCCATGGGCAGTAATAACTCTAGACAGGGTATCATTTATTGTAGGGTACACACACAGTAATACACATTGACACACATTCACACTAAGGCCCACTATAGAGACACCAATTGACCTAACATGCATGTACTGTATTTAGAATGCGGAATGAAACCAGAGCACCCTGAGAAAACCTGCACACACAGGAGAACACCCAAACTCCAGACTCATATTTCCTTCATGTTGCGAGGCAACAGTGCTACACACAGTGTCACACCATGCCTTTCTGAATCATTATAAATAAAAATAAATACAGTATGTAGTTTCAGGTGTGTCTCGTATTTGTACTGGATTCAGAAGAAAGGGATGAGTGTAAATGATCAACTGTTTTCGTATGTGATCAGCATGAATTGTATGCTTTGGAAATCAAGCCACATTCCAGTGCTGCAGGGTGGTCTTTATAATTCATAAAGTAAGGAAGCTCGAAACTTCCTCTGATCAGATTTGGGAGGCACAATGACATTGTTTCAGTAGCAGCGAACTCAATGCCAGCAAACAGTATTGTGTCCAACAAGGTTCATTTCTGACCTATACATCAGTGTGACCAACTACAGATATACATATAAAACTACAACGTGGTAAAGTGCAGGAAGAAGGAATAGATATGGTTTATAACGGTACGGTTATGGTGCTGTCGACTCATAGCAAGAAGGACTTGGGTTTAAATGGTTCACAGTGTTAAATGTAACCACAAACAGAAGAAAATATTCATCAATCCATCCATTATCTTCTGCTTGATCCAAATGGGATCGTAGCCAGCAACTGTGGGCGCAAGGGCAGGAATAACCCTAATAAGGGTGCCAATCCTCTACACTCCTTCGCCACACTTCTTCGCAACGTATTTCAAAAGAAGACAATGAGAAAAAATGTTTTATTTACTTATTTTATTTTTCTTTTATTTTGGTAATTATTTGCTTGTTTATTTATTTATTGTCTCTTAATTACTAATTTAATGTTATTTATATTCTTTACTTTTTTCAAGTCTCATTTTATTGTTATTTTTATTTTCCAGCTCGTGCCTTGAAGGCTTCTTCTATGCCACCGTAGGCAGATAGGAAATGTTGTGATGTTGGATTTGTTTCTAAGATTGTGTAATCCTGTTTCCATTTTGTGTAGCCAATAAGGGCTTATGTTTGAGTGATAAACATACAGTAATGCTTATTGTTTACTTTCCAGAACTTTCCACTTTAGCTAGCCTAAACCCAGAGATATAAAGTCATGTGTTTGCAGAACAAAATGTACACACTTTGAGTTCTGTGCAACACTGTAGTGTGTAGCCACTTTCTATGCTCTTAACATTGCCATGTTTGTGCATTGGTGGCCCCTGATTATGGCTGGTGGCAACAGGTTTTAGACTCAATGTAATATTAGGCTAGTTATTGTGCTGTTTAACTTTTGACTTCAGAATGTCCTTAATCCCTCATGCCATACAGAAGCAGAGATGGTATTCTGCATTTCTTGGTTGTAACAAGTGGTTGTTTGAGTTACTGTTGCCTTTCTATCACCTCGGACGATTCAGGCCATTCTTTTCTGGCCCCTCCCATCAACAAGACATTTTTTAGCCAAATTATTATGCAACTGCTGCTGACTATTCTCTATTCGGACTATTCTCCGTAAATCTTAGAGATGGTTTTTGCATGAAAATCCCAGTAGAGCAGCAGTTTCTGAAATACTCAGACCAGCCCGTATGGCACCAACAATCATTCCATGTTCAAAATCATTTTTATTCGGATTCTTGGTTTGCACTTCCTCTACAAGCCTAAATGCATTGAGTTGCAGCCTTGTGATTGGCTGATTAGATATTTGTGCTAACAAGCAATTGAACAGGTGTACCTAATAGCCAGTGGTCAGTGAGTGTATATCTGACTGTCGCAAGTGCGCATCTGATGCATACTTGAAAAAAATGCTGAACACTTTATTGCATTTTGACTGTACTTGTCTTTATGTGTACTTATAACTTAACTGGAATATAACTTGGACAGTAACCGACGATGTTTTACAAGAACACAAGTACAGATAAGAACGCTAAATGGGGAACACTGGCTTACACGGGGTTTAATTATTATACTTGTAAAAACCAGTGGCAATGCCACTACAAATGTAGCTGATACAATGCTAACGAATATACCTTGTAAGCCTGTGGCTAGCATCACTAGGAATGTCAGTAATATCAGGCTAACTAATATATTGTGCATATATATGGCTAGTACAATATAAAACTAATATTAGTTCAGTTATTGTGTCGAAACCGCGGATAATGTTTAAAGAAATATAGCTAATATCAGGCTAACTGTTATGCTGGGTAAATTTGTGGCCACAGTTCTAAGTAAGTATAGCACCCTGCTCCCTGTGCGTCTCAATAGGAGGACATCACAGTGCTCTGGGTGTTCTATCTGCACCCCAGATTGGTTAAATGCAGAGAAAGAACGGAAGCAGACCACAACGCAATGGAAGTGCTCTTTCTGGAGTATTGAAGATGGGATAGACTACGTTACACAGCTGTTATCGTGTCTGTTTCGATGCAGATGCTTTGTGTTTCAAGCTCTTTTTTTGCAGCACGATGGGTCTTCTCTGGTGCCGTAGATTTTACAGTAGTATACATTATTTATGCCTATGTGGAAAGAGCTTCAGCTGTTTCACCAGTATTTGAAAGATAGGTTAATTGATGTCTCTAAATTGCCCATTAGTGTGTGAATGTTTGTGTGATTGTGTGTGTGTGTGCGCCCTATGATGGATTGGCGCCCTGTATAGCGCCCAGAGTTGCCAGGTGTCCCGTGATCCTAAAACTAGGATTAAGCGGGTATAGACAATGAATGAATGAATGCTGCTGTTCCTTTTGAGACGCCGTATTTGTGTTGGGTTCTTCTGAGGCTGTTGTGTCAACAAAATTAAACCTGAGGTAAAATTGCCGGTAACACAGTCAGGGTTGGGAGTGAATTTGGCATTCGATTTCGTTTGTTGTGACTGCTTTCCGCTCCTATGATATACATGACCTCTTTTTCCACATCTTAAAGAGAAAATGTACTTCTTTGTTGTATTTGGATTATGAGATAACAGTGAAATCAAATGGGACAGTTCTAATCACGTCATAGTGGCACAGTACTATTCAACCGATGACTGAATGTTGCTTATATAGTGTAGGGGAGATAACAAAACAAGGAACAGGTGATTGCAATTAACAAAACCTGTCAATATTTAATGAACTATGAATGAGTGGGAATAGAAATGGCCTTTCTGGGGGTAGCCATTTTGTTCGGCTTTGTGGGAATTGTGGTCGGTATTGTGCTATAAGGGTTCACTAGCAACAAACTTCTCACCAGAGGCTGAATACATTAACACCAGTGCGACTAACTGTAAGATCAGTAATGATCAGGTGTCCAAGTTGGAGGTGGAAATAGAAGGCGATAGAGTATCTGGAAATTACTGAATATGTTGAGCCTTAGTTGGGTATTGTTGAAAGTGTATGACAGATTTACTCCCCAGCTGTTAGCTCTGTGTCCATTTGTCACGCTGTTTACTCAAGTGATTGCTCACTTTGACTTTGGCCCTATAACTGACAGCTAGATGCAGAGAGTTGGATATAAACACAGATTAGAATTGAAACTCAGCAGGCATGTTGTCAGTAGCATAGCAAGGCGATCAACAAACAGAATATCATGGGCAGTGATTGAATGGGTGGCATTGAGTAGTGCTGCTGTCTCTCAACAAGAGGGTCCCATGTAGAGCATCCTGGGTCCTTTCTTTATAAGGTTTTTTTCTTCCTGTGTCTTCCGAAATAAGATCGATTTAAGGATTTAAAAATAAATAAAATAATGTTAAAATTAACTCTTAAAATGCACAGATGGGCAGTGGAGGGAGGCCGGAATGAGAGTTATGTGCTCCCTTCTATGTGATCCTGTTAGAAGCCAGGCAATATAACATTGTGTGTTTAACATGACATTAAACAAGAAACTATAAATAACTCAAAATCTAATATTCACGTAGGTGAGAAGTGCTTGAGTTACTGGGTATGGCCCAGTTTAAGTCAAGCATTCATGATCCTAGTACTGAAACATACTGGTGGGTGAGGATAATACAGTTCTCTGTAAGTATTGTCAAAAGTATTGGCAGATTTACTACTCAACTACTATAAACTACTGTTTGTTCTCTGTGCCTTTGTGTCAGACTGTTTGCTCAGGTGATTTCTCATTTAGATTTTGGCCTTGTAACTGATAGCCGAATGCAGAGAGTTAGATATAAGCACCGATTAGAGTTGATACTCAGTAGGCATGTAGTCAGTAGCTTAGCAAGGTGATCAACAAGCAAAATATTATAGGCCGGTACTTAATACGCAGACTCTGGTCCGTGCTCACATATAAATGAATTTTATTGCGATCCGAGTTCAAAAAGCTCGGACAGAAAACAAAATAAACTCGTTTTGCAAATCCATCTCAGCTCGCTTCATTTTACAGATCAGCAGCTTCTGTGACTGTGAGAATTACAGCTGGCGCGGTATTCATGTTTTGCTAATCGATATAGCGCAGACCGTATGATGGTACAGTGTGTTCACAGTTACGACAGCAATCATTCTGCCTGAGTGAAGCACAAAGCCAATATGAAACATGTACATTTTAAACTAATAAACCAGCTTTAATCATTATATCAAGCCACAAGCAAAGTAATGGATAAAACAATAACACAGCAAGAATTGTCACTTAGATTGACTTGGGTATTGGGCAAACAAAAAAAAAGACCTTCTCTGATGCTGAAATAATTCAAGAGTGTACGAGTGGAGTGATTGGTCTAGCATTTGTTGGAAAGCAAAAATATGAGATGGCTGAGAAGTCGAACTGAGGGACTTGCTCAAGTTCTACAAAACCAACTCAGCAATGCCATAGAAAATGCTACATCCCAGTTGGCACAGCAAAGGCAGGGTATTAGAATGTTTTTGGGCCATTTGGAAAGAGCTGCAAATAATGCACACTGAGCAAAAGACTGCAAAACGTTTTGGTTTTTTAAAGAATGAGGATAAAATGAAAAAGCCGTTAGCAGAAGCAGAAACAATACAGTGCGTGAGCTCATGTCAGCAGTGCGTGCTTTCGAGAGAAAACCTAAAGTGTTCAAAATTTAAACACAGGATGGCACGGATGGTCCATTTGCCAAAACTACTGGAACAATCCAAGGGACATGGCCATCAACGGAATCACGTCGAATTTCTTAAGAAACTCTTTAAAGCTCTCTCTGAAGATGTGACGTTGGGTCAACAAGTCCCAAAATTCTCAGTGGAATCACAAATGTCTGTCGATGGACCAGTACCACTTTGCTGCAAACACAATTGACTGAGCTCCAGGAAACCCTTGCGCACTGTGACTCACTTTCTAGACTGAGATTGTTACTGCAGCAAATGTTCCTGTCCTTCAGAAGTTGACTAATTATATTATTACGATGTCTCTCTTAATATACACCTGTGTATCAGCATTTTCAACACTGCCTATGGTGAAGACCTGCAAAAGTGTCTCCGTCTGGCTATTTCACCTTGTTTACCCAAGTTGGTAAAAGAAATTAAAAGTCTAAATAAATTGCAATGTTTGATGCAAACTTGCATGAAGTTTGATATCGCTCTTTGTTGTCTTTGGACCATCACACCAGTGCCAATTTTGACCTTTAGGATACTTATTTAAATACCTCTGTCATAGACAAAATGAATCATAAGCTAGAGTAAAGAATATCAGTATTCAAAAACCCTGAGATCAGCTTGAGGTTTGGAAAAAAGTATATATAACAGGGTCTTTTTAGTTTTTGGAACATTTGCTGTCTTTCTGAGACACACACATACACACAGACAAAGGAAATTTAAATATCCACTCGCTGCTTCTGTAGTAAATCTTTATGAGCTATTAACTGTCTGCCGTTTGCAAGTTAAAGGTAACATTATATTAATAACTTTCCCATACAACATCTTTCCCTGACACGCACTGTCATGCATTTCATACTTTTATGTGCACCCTTTGCCAGTGCATGGCAACCCAACACATATCTGTGTCATTTAGCAGGCTCGGGCTGGAATGATGGAGTCGTCTGGTTTTCTATTCTAATTTTAACCCATTGCTTCTATGTGGCCCTTTGGGAATTAGTTTAAAATAAGAGGTTAAATTGGGTGAGGAGGTTTTATAATGTGTTCAATAGACCGTAACTGTAAAATATAGAATTGTTCCTTATTTAGAAGCTAAACATTGTGTTCCGTATTAAATTAATACAGAACGCACTTTGAACCGAATTATTTTAGCAATGTGAGAGTATTCAGCAGATTAGACTAGAACAGGGTTACTCTCATTCAGCCTGATGGTCATATTCGAGTCATGACCAATCACAAGCGCTGTAAGTGTTGCTAAGGCACGCCTCAAAATGGTGCAAGTTTAAAAATGGCAACCACCTTAGTGTAAAGTACATGTCCCGGAAATAAAGACTACAAAAATAGACAGTGTCTATAGACAGCCTGAAGTTCCGTTGAGCAAGGCATCTATTCCCCAACTGCTCCCTGTGTGCCTTAATCGGGTGTTAACACCTAATTGAGTTAAATGCAGAGAATAATTTCCCTATGGAGATCAAAAAAAATAGTGAAAATTATAAAAAAATAAATAAATATAATCAAGTGTAAGGCTAACTGATCTATCTGCCTTCTGGATTGTTCTATAAATCACAGAGGAATTTGTGATATTAAACAGGACGCAAGGCAGGTGAGCAAATACTTTTCAAAATATAGTGTATATGTGGGAGACTTCTGGAAATTCTGGGAGACTTGGGATGTCTTTCTTACAAGTACTAAGTGAATGTCCAGGAAACAGCTGAATCGTCCCCATTCCAACTCTCTCTAACGCATCAACAAACCTCCAGCTGAAGGTCTCAAGTCTCAAGTAGTTTTATTGTCATTTCAGCCATATACAGTGTTAC
>JAOUQT010079027.1:0-10086 GCA_025769995.1 Xyliphius kryptos
TTCAACTGAAATATTTTATTCATTGAGATCTAGGATGTGTTATTTTTGTGTTCCCTTAATTTTTTTGAGCAGTGTATTATTATTATTATAGCCTTAAATCCATGTTTTTTGGACTGTGGGAGAAAACCCACTCAAACACGGACAGATCAGGATTCGAACTGGGAATCCCCAGCGCTGAGAGGCAAACATGCTAACCACTTATCCACCATGCTGCCATTTTTTTCTATGCATCACTAATTCTTTAAAAAACAGTTTATTCATTATGTATTTTTTATTTACAGGTCAACAAACTTTCTCGAGCCTGCACAGAATTCCTTGTCAGATCTCTGGAACTACAAAACTGTCTTTACCTGTTGGCTGTGGCCGAGT
Source organism: Xyliphius kryptos (assembly GCA_025769995.1). NCBI lineage: Eukaryota > Metazoa > Chordata > Actinopteri > Siluriformes > Aspredinidae > Xyliphius > Xyliphius kryptos. Next base: position 370 of record JAOUQT010079027.1, read on the forward strand.
CATATGGCTCATCCCGCCTCCTACATCATGCTAACCAGTTTGTGATCAATAATTTCCATGCGCTTTCCTCCAGTCCAGACTTTGTTCACATGCCTGTTGGTACTCTAAAATGCTGCCTGGCATCCAGTTTACTCAATGTGGCTGATGAAGAAAGCGTACTAAGAGCACTGCTACTCTGGACTCAACATGACCATACACATCGAGGTGTTTTGCTTCCTGAGCTTTTATCACTTATACGGCTGCACCAGCTTCCCCTCTCTACATTGGAAGAAATCGCCCAATCTGAGCCTCTGTTAATTGATGATGTCACTTGTTCCCAGATGATGACAAAAGCACTGGTACAAGTGAAAGAATTTAGTGGTTTTTTTCCAGATGCCCGTCCATCAACAACTGCGAGCTACATTTACGTGCATAAGACAGAAGAAAATGGTGAAACGCGTCACACATTCTGCTATGATGTAGCAGCGGATCACTGGCACCAGCTTCCCTCCTCTGATCTTGTTGACCTTCCAGGCTGCTCTGTTACCAGCTTTGGTGAGAAGCTCTTTTTTGTTGGTGGATGTCGCTCGAAATGTAGCAGGGCAGTGCGACTTCACATTGCCCAATCTGAACATTATGCCACTGAAGAAGCTTGGTGTTACTGTCCTGTGACTAACATATCTGCAGTCATCCCGCCTATGCAAAAACCACGCACCATGCATGTTTCTGTTTCTGCTCTGCACCATATTTATGTAATTGGTGGTAAAACCAATGGAAATAAAATGCCAGGCCTTGTAGATGTGGAAGCCTATAACCCACTACTGCGCACATGGAGCACGGTGAGCCCACTGCCTCTTCCAATTTATTTTCCAGAGGCAGCGGTATGTGGCTCCATTATTTATACTTTGGGTTCAGAGCTGGAGACCTCAGATGCTTTTAACCCATCACTGGATCGATTTTTCCGCTATGATGCAGAAGCAGATCAGTGGTGTCAGCTGGTGGCAGAGTTTGGCCAGTTTTTTCATGCCACATTGGTCAAAGCTGTAGGTATTAATGAAACCTTCTACCTGTGTGACCTCTCCACATATAAAGTGTACAGCTTTTGCACAGATACCCACATGTGGAAAGGTGAAGGTTCATTTGAGTGTGCTGGATTTAATGCGGGTGCTGTCGGTATCAGGGATAAAATTTACATCCTGGGAGGGGATTATTCTCCTGATGAGATTACAGATGAGGTGCAGGTGTATCACAAAGGGCAGAGCGAATGGCAGGAGGTGACGCCTATGCCACACCCACTGACTGAATTTCATTGCCAAGTAATCAGCTTTAATAAGTACAGAGATCCGTGGAGAGTCGAGTCTGCAGGGAGACTTCAACCTATAAAATAATTTATATACTAAAACTTTTAACACATAGAGTAGTTGTTACACAAGTCCAGACTTATCAATATTCAATATTCGTACTGTGTCATGTTACAGCTGGTGTTATTGCTTACAGTACAAAACAATTGCTTAAACTCCTAGTGCTGCATTTACTGTGCTGATAGTCAAGGTGGTGAATAAGTTTCCATGCATGCTAATAAAGTTTACTCTTTGTAAATATCGGACATGCAAACAATCATGAGGGGAAGTGCATTTTCATTTAATTGTGTATTTAGTTTTTAAAAAGTGTATCATAGTTGTGTAATACTTAGTAAAATATACAAATAAATTACTTTAGCTGATACCACTAAAACACAAAATAACTGTATCGCTTAAAATTGAATGACATGGTGGTTGGCTTTGGAAAATAACACAAGAGACATAATAGGGTGTCAAAATAGGTCCCAAAGTTTTGAAAACAAAATAACGGAATTCATAATCGACAGATGACATTATGTAATTGAGAATACAGTTATTAGTATTAAGCGTCATAAAATCAGGTTTGTATTTAGAATATTTCTGTTTTTAGTTGTCTATTTTGAATTTATTATTCTTGAAGAATTAGTTTTAACTCCTCAGTTGTGCTTCTCATAGTCTCAAAAGCGAAAAGTAAATTAAAGGAGAAAAAAATAGTGGGGCGGCATTTTGGCTTTGTAGTTAGCATGTTTGTTTCTCATCACTGGGGATTCCCGGTTTAAATCCTGATCTGGGTGGAGTTTCCATGTTCTCCCCGTGTCTGCGTGGGTTTCCTCCGGGTTCTCCAGTTTTATCTTACAGCACAAAAACATGGATTCAAGGTAAATTAAACGTTCTAAAAGACCCCATATAGTGTGTGTTTGTGTGTGGCTGTGTAAGTGTGCGCCCAGGAAAAAATTGGTGCCCTGCCCTGGGCATATCTGCCCAGTGCATGAAATGTTCTCCCCTGGATGGGCATGGGAAACCCCACTGCGACCCTGGTACAGGATTAGGCGGAAGATAATGAATGAATGAAATAACATCAATGACAGCGCTGACATTGCAGAAATTATAGTGGGACCCCCTGCGCACACTGCTGCTGCGGTCACATGCACTGGAAAGAGACATAGTAGCTAGATGAGTAAAGAGAATTGGTGTAGTGCACAGCCAAGAGAAAAATAAGGGACAGGGTAGATCTGATAGTCACTGCAGTGCATTCCCTTAAAATTAAGAACCCAGCCTATATACAGCCTTTAATGCACACAAACCTGACTATAGCTCATTTGAACAGTTGGAACATACATACTATGAAGTACAGCATTTTTGATTAAAATATATTTTAAAAAATCATATGTTGTAGGAAAATCTTCTGTCTCATCGCACTCCTGATTAGAAGTTTGTGTTTTTATTGTACCATTTTGAGATCACAGAAGTGGTACATGCTTTCAAAAGAAAATTAAGTTACATTAGGTTAATTTAATTTAATTTTAAATCTTAAAACCTTTTAGAACTATTTAAGAGGTTACATTTAGAATTTAAGTGACTTTTATAACTAATTATTTGCATAGTTTATTTAAATTCTCAGAAAATACAAAAGGGTAAATACTTAATTTATTATCTTGTATTAATACTTTTGTCAATCAAATTATAAAAAAAGAAACACTGAAGACAGAGGAGGCAGCTGGGAACTCAGCCATTGGATAAATAGATCACATTTGTAGCTATTTAGAAGTTAAAGGGCACAGGAAAGACCCAAGTTTGCATAAAATGAAGTGCAAACAACCATTCATGCCACCTTGTGGCTATGGAACCAGCCTTGCGACCTGAAGGGCCCTGGTTTAATTTCTGGTCCCTATGAGTACTATGGCTAAAGTGCCCTTGAGAAAGGCACTTAACCCCAATTGCTCTCGGGTCGCCTTATACAAAGCCGCTTCAGGCACATGTGCTCACATCACTCAGTGTGTGTGCATTATATGTGTGTGTAACTGTTTTTCATCCACTGCACATGACAGAGTACACTAAAGTGATGCAGCAATGTTCTAATGTCGGCTAAACCTACAAGTTTTTGCCGTCATATCAGGATTTTTCTTGACCTCCTAGTCAGCATATGTGCTGAGGTTCTGAAACAAAATAAACATATTTATATCTGCTTGCTTTAAGTTGTAACAGCAATATGAGGGGTTACAAATCACTGATTGTGCACACAGATGTAGAACATTTTAGACAATGCGGTGTTAATGTTTGCAAAATTGTCTGCGTTTTATTTCAAAAATATAGACCAACACTCAAAATATGTTTTCTTTTTTTTATTTTGTCTTTATTCTTCAATACTGTTCTTAAGCAGACATCTTTAAATATAGAATTGCAAATACATGTTAATACCATTGATTAACACACCGTAGTTACACTCCAAAGTATAAGCAAGCATCTTCAAACCATTAAAATATTATATATAACATTAACCTATACAAGCAAAAGAAGGCATAGATCTACTGCTACAGGCATCCGAGAAAAACATTTCTGTGTACTGATCAGGATGGTTTGTTCTGCCATGTTTTTTCATTCCTCCTGTACATTACACACAAATCAAATAACATGAATATGCAATATAAGTTTCTAGGAGTCTTGGTAGGATCTGACGAGCAGACACATAAGCATGATGGTGACAAGCACAATCATGAAGTTCAAGAAGAGTTCCTGAGCTGAACGATCCATCCCTAAAGCATTAGTGGTAAGATAGAATCAACGGTACTGGCAGATATGTAAAACAATAGAAATCAGAGAATGAGACTAATAAATAAGCAGACAACATGGATGGAAGTAATGGCTGTAATGCTTTTTGTGCTGGTTATTGAATTACTTGTTATGTTTAAATGTTTATATTATGTGAGCAGATCATAAACCATTATTTATTGTTCTTTTTACACTTTTAATTTATTTGTAGTGAAAGTTACTGTTAAATTAACTACCAGTTTTGTGACAGCACATTGTAGAGCCATTTTCTGAACCTGCATGTTTAAGATTATGTGCATAAAACAGGGTTCAAAAAGACAATGCCTCCACATTAATGCCTCTGCAATAGTGTTTGTACACTATTTAAAAATCTTAGTAAAGATTTTCCAAAGGCTGTATTATTGGTAATCATTTAATAATAAGGTTTCCAACATATTATATAGGTATGATTTCTAATATCTCCATACTTTTGGTCAAATTAAGATTTTTGAATATGGGGTATTGTTTATTAAGGCCATGATATGCTTAATTTTAATAAAAAGCATATGTAATCTGATATTCGGGCTGATTTATTAATTGGGCTTTAACTCTAGCCGCCAAGGATGGCTGGAACCAATCTTTGTTGGCATTACTTGATGTTGACACTGAGTTTTGAATAATTCTCTTGGGGGTTATTATTAGCTTAGTCATTAATGGGCTGTGTTTATGGTTTTAGTCATACACAGTTTATGTGACTTTCAGCTTAGAACTCTGAAACTACTGTGAAACTGAACAAAGGGCACCTCTGACCCAGTGTGGTTTTGGTTATGAAATGTGCTTGTGTTATGTTACACAAAATTGTCTCTAGGCGTGGGTTATTGAATTAGTGATTGCCTGTTATCTGGCACCCTAAGTACTCTCCTTTCTCATAGTCGTTTAAGGTCTATATTACTGTGTTAATTCAATGATTTGAAAGTTGTATTTTCCACATAAAGGAAGTAAAAATAGGTTTTATGGTAACTATGAAAGTTAATCTCCTGTGTAAAGACTCCTGTCATTATTCTGTTTTATGTTCAGGGTATGATATGTACAGCTGTTCCATAGTAACAGATCTCTTGCTTTATTCAGTCTGACACAAATACCTTCACACTACACACACACACATGCTCAGATGTCATGTCAATACACACACACACACACACACACACACACACACACACACACATGCTCACATGCCCTAAATATTTTGCTGTAATAATAGTATATAATAATGCTACTTAATCAGACAACTAAGCTGAGAACAGAAGTAATCACGCAAAGTCTGTCACAAAATATGGCATTATGAATACGTTTTACACCCCACTGTAAAATAAATGTTTTTATTAGCACTTTGTTACTTACTTTGGTAAAGTGTAAGGTTTATTTTACAATGTGTGTTGTTTCTGGAAAAAAAATGAATAAAGTTACATCTCATTATATTACTTATAATATAAAACCTTAAATATCTGCAGTTCTTACTTTTCAACTTCAGACCTGTAGCTGTGCAATTCAGTACAGGCACATCCAACGGCAGAGGAGGTAAAGAACCTCCAAACAGTCGTTTGTATTTAATTATTTTTCTCTGTTCTCCTCAAATATTATCATCCTAAAATATCCTGATGGTTGGCTCCTCCCAAATGAGGACAAACCTGGACAATTCTATTAGATGCCAAGTAATAATTTAGAAGAAAAAAAAAACCCTGTCTAAAGGATTACAACTCTCTACCTCTCTCTCTTTTCATATTTGCAGCCTTACGTAACACATGTGAAGTCAGGGTCAGAGTCCTAAACTGTATTAAAATTGGCTGACAAATCTGACCTCTATTGCGCAAACAAGTCAGATACGGGTGACTCATTTGACAGCCTCTTCTTAAAAATTGACACATCTTATAAAAAAAAGTGACTGTTAAAACATCACGAATTTCCTTTTCAATATATGAAAAACTAAATTAATTTTTTTTTTAAAGATTTAATTATTAAATGCTTTTTAATAAAACAATTTAAAAAATTAAACAACTGTAAAATGCCACACGAATAAAAGTTTGAAAAAAAAGTATATGCTAACTAACCAACGAACTTAAAAATCTTATCCGTAGGTTGTTCCATTGGCGTGTATGATGCAACTTATGCTCCACAGGCGCCAATCTGAAAAGTGTCTGGTATGGACAAGGGCTCCCCCAGTGTCGACACAGACGGCGCAGCAGCTTACGACCAAATTGGTAAGCACCCCTATTGCCTTTTGTTTCTTTTGCACGCTCTTGTGCAGTAGTAAGAGCAGCGTGCCCACTGATGTATACTTGTAGGGCTCACGTGTACATCTGAAGTTTTGTCTGGAGATACGCACAATATGTACCTGTGCCCTGAGATAATTTACATTGCGTTTATTCATTCATTAATTCATTATCTTCCGCTTAATCCACTACTAGGTGGGGTTCCCCATGCCAATCCAGGGGAGAACGTCTTGGGTGCTGGGCAAATACACCCATGACAGGGTGCCAATTCATCACTGGGCACGCACTCACACACACAGACTATGTGCAATTTAGATCAGCCAATTTACCTTGAATCCATATTTTTGGACTGTGGGAGGAAACCGGAGAACCCGGAGGAAACCCACGCAGACATGGGGACAACATGGAAACTTCACCCAGATTGGGATTCCCAGCGCTGAGAGGTGAACGTGCTAACAATAAACCACCATGTTGCCCATTGCTTTTATTATACTTCTTTAATTGAACATTATAAGCCTTTTATTCTCTTGTGGTTCTGTCTCATGTGGTTGGGTCTAGCGTGGCCACAGATTTCTCCAGCATGCTGTACCCCATGATTAATTAATGGCCAATTTGACCAGAGCTTTTGTTTTGGGCTGGAAAACATTTGAAAAAATGGTTCACGTAAAGAGGTAGCATGGTGGCTTGGTGGTTAGTACGTTCACTTCTTAGCGTTGGGTGATTCACGGTTGGAGTTTCCATGTTCTCCTCTTGTCTGTGTGGGTTTTCTCCGGGATCGCTGATTTCCTCTTGCAGTCCAAAAACGAGGATAGAAAACTTGCCCAGTGCCCGGGTCGTTCTCACGATGGGCACGGGGAACCCCCCTGCGACCCTATTAGAGGATTAAGTGGAGGATTGAGTGGATAATGAATGAATGAATAAGTTCAAATAAAGATTTTTTGTTGCCCTTTTTACAATTATTTATTGTTTTATAGAAGCGATACAGTTTTTTTAAACCTGAACCCCCAAAAAGCCAGCCAAAGTGACATCAGTCATCAAAGAGACACTTTTTGTTTGCAGACAGCTATTTTTGAGATTTTTAGATTTTAAATTTTTATCGCATTATTCTGAGAAAATGAGCAGATATCACACTGAAACCTGACGATCTAGCTGTAAAAGTATACGGCAGAGTACAAGTCACTATGACTGAAAAATATTTGAATAAATAATAGTTGGACATGTGTTTTAAAAAAGTGCCTCAAAAAAGCCAAATAAGCACCAAACAATAGTTTTCTGGCAAAGCAGGGGTCAATTTTAGAACTCTTTGATTTCAACCAAACAAAGATTATAATTACAAATATCAGACAGAAATAGCAGCATATTGTTTTTAATTCATGTCTTTTAGTGAGATCTCATCCACTCGGTTTTCTAGAGTTTCAGATGGAAGGAATGTGTGTGAACAATGTGATGATCTGTGTAGTATGAAATCAGTTCCGGCTCTCATTACACATGCTTGATCTGTTTGTCACTTAAACTATTGCGCCTAGTTCCAAAATACAATCTTTAACCTGAAGGACCCCACTCACCCAGCACACACACTTTTTGTTCCGCTCCCCTCCGGCAGGAGACTGCGGAGCAATAAGTGCAGAACCAGCAGACTGAGGAACAGCTTCATCCCGGATGCTGTAAGACTCATAAACTCCTCATAACATACACATTAAAAATCACTACAACACTTTTCCCTCACTGATCAACATAATTCAATTCATTACATGTTGAAGTTACATATTGTCTCTGCTGTATTTCATCTCACTCCATTTCGCTGCTAAAAATTTAAAACTGTTGTTTATAATCTGTTGTTTATATTGAAGCTGTATGTATGTATATATATATATATTTTAAAGTGTGTGTATATATATATATGTATATATATAGATATGTATATATATATATAGTCTATATTTTGAAACGAGCTTTAAAAAGTTTATAGGTTACTCTGGGTCCGTGGGCCATAATTTCGTTTTTGTAACATGCTACATGATATGAAAATGACAATAAAGCCTCCTTGAATCCTTGAATAAACAACAACAAAGTCGATCATTGAACTGCAGCCTAGAATTTCCTGGTGCCATGTGCACCTATGGACACCCTTGTGCTCGAACATGGTGTTCGTGATGCACAAACAGTGATTTACACAGAAGTCCAACAACTGGACACCAATTGCTTTTTAGGAAGGAAACAAAAATAAAGTCTTCTTGGGGAGTTGAACCCAGAACTTCTCACACCCTAAACGAGAATCTTAACCCTACACCGATGAGCCCTGATTGCTTAATTGATTGATGAGAATACTATTCAAATTTAAGGTAACCAATGCCCCAGTGGCCTAATGGATAAGGGACTGGCCTCCTAAGCCAGGGATTGTGGGTTCGAGTCCCATCTGGGGTGTTCATGATGTGGTGGATGAGTGCTGTATCTACAAATCAGTCTTTTCTCAGTTTAGTATTTTCATGTTATTTTGTAAGTTGTTGAGAATCCTGTACTGTTTTTCATTTCCAATGTTTTAATGTTTCTTTGCTTTAGATGTTAGTTTAGATGTTTTAATAGTAAATTTACAGTCTTTTCAGTTTTAAACTTTAACTTTTTTTCATAATAATTTTAGAACCTGACCCTTTACAACAGAATTGTAAAAAAATTAAGGTTGCATCATCATTCTACTGATAACAGGATCATTTAAAAAATGTACTCTCATCTTTTATTCCTTTTATCTCCTTATTTCCTTTTATTATTGAACATAAAGTTTATGTTTTTATCTTGTATATCAAGGCTGTTGATCAAAATGCTTGTCTGATTGATCTGATTTAATTAAATTATTCTATAAAAATATATTGTATTTTATGTGATGAAATATAATTATAGAAAACCTGTATCCATGTTATTGAATTATTTTCATTACATAGTATAAAGTACATTATTTATTTCTATCAAAATACTGTTCATATCTATATCTTGTCTCCTCAAATGCTTCATGTATTTTATATCGGTTATGATGTAAAATCATTTTTTTCCTTAAGAAAACATAAAAGAAAGAAAGGCACATTTTAACAACCTTTTTTTCTGTAACGTACAGTGTCTCAACTCAACAGGAATCAAACCTGTAAGATTTCTGCTGTGGGGTGTCACTGTGCTGCCAAATGCATTAATAATCCAACGATTTGAACGGCTAAAAACAAATAGAAGGAGAACAATAACCTATGCGGTATCAGGCCTTTGTAATGGCTCACACATCTGAATTTGGTTAATTATTTGTAACGAGTTGAAGAAAGACTGTAATGGCAAATCTTATTTTAGGTTTCTAAAACATAACTCCTTTATTTTACTGAAACAAGTCTCCAAATGTATTT
>JAOUQT010079035.1:0-20250 GCA_025769995.1 Xyliphius kryptos
AGTGGACCTGGGATTTGAACCCCCAACCTTCTGATTGATAGTCCAACACCCTAACCACTGAGCTACCACTCCCACTCCAATGTAACTTTTTTTCATCAAAGGGTCTCTCTCGCCTCTCCGTTCGTACGTCCACCTGCCCGTCCACAGTTATATCAGCTTCCACTTTTCCAGTGTATTTCTGTTACTCAATCTGCACAATATTTATAAAAGGTGTGAATTGAAGTTAAGTTCCACAAATTTTCACAAAACTAAGTTGAGTTTTTACAAAGTTGAATGCATACATCTGTTCAAAAGACAGGGCTATGTACTTGATTATACATCTGTTACAATGACCCTATGATATACTAAATCCATTAATTAATTTTTACTGTCTCAATACGTTTTTCCAAATAGTGTTTGTTTTGTTGCCTCCACAACCAACAAGAGTTTGTTTAAAAGACTTATCTGACTTATCTGATATTTAGTAAGAATCTCCACAACTAGCTTGCAGGCAGATTTCCCATTGCACAATATCGTGATGCTCACTGGAAAGCCTTAACTAACAAGTTGCTAAGCTGCACCTGCTTTTCTTCCTGCTCTGGGTGGTCTTTGGCATCAGAGACTGTTTGTCCACTGTCCATGAGCCAGCATTGCTTGAGTCCTGTGCCAATCGCATGCTGAAGCAGGCTGTGAGGATCCTCTTAACCATGCTGGCTGCCAGCACTGCCTTCCTTACTGCATCTCCAGAAATGTTGCTTGCCACACAGGATAAAAGGAGTTAGGATTAAAGCCCTAAGTTCGTCTTTACCCAGTTTCTGCTTGATAGAATAAAGAAAGTATATTGCTTTACTGTCTCGCGCTTTTGTTGTCTGTAATTTGGTCTAGATTTATGACGGCATTTATGAGCATTAAGCTTGTGTTTTGTTTTTCCATTAGGAAAAGCTTTTAACAATTCGGCTTAAATAATTCATATTGTCTGTTATTCCAAATTTAGCTAGCAGTAAAAAAAAAACGTTGATTTGATTACCAGCACCCAAACACGCCACACGGGGCAGCTATGCAGCTAGTATGAAAAGAAAATCTCAATCTTTTAGTTTAACTATGGACTTAAAGTCTTGTTTTTTGTAAAGCAGTTTATATTGAAGTTATTTACTTTAGTACTAACATTTGTTTATATATATTAAGCCCCTTTATGCATAAATGGTCTGCATTTTAAATGACAACATTGATAAATGCATAATAATGTAATATGTATAAGAATACTACTGAATGCACAGTATGTTTAGTCACCTGATTATCTCACAGTCATAGCCGCTTGAAGGGCAGGGTAGATAAACCCAGGGCAGGGTGCCAATCCATCACTGATCACACTCACACAGACACAGACTAGATGGGGGAATTTAGAGCAGCCAATTTACCTTGCAAACTATTTCCTGTAATTTAACTTTTTATCAACTAAATGTATTAATGCACACAGAGTAAACTTGTATGCATAACTGGTCACTTCTGTGTGATTTAAAAAAAAAAAACTCAATAGCACTAACCAATCTTGACCACCAATCACTGGTGCTGTTCGAACCACATAGAGGTGGTGAAACAACATGAGCTTGGTGAAGAGTAGATAAACCTCTGCAGGATCCAAAAGAGTAAATTTCGTGTTAATTGAAGCAATGCTGTGAATTTGTAAAGAAAACACACACACTTGAAATTTAAAATCATGTAATACGTACATGATACTATCATTGTTAATGTATTGTTAGAGCATATTTACTTTATGGCATATTTGATCGTTGTAGTCCCACTTGTATTGCTAGACCTTGTGTGTGTGCGTGTGTGTGCGTGTGTGTGTGTGTGTGTGTGTGTGTGTGTGTGCACATGTGTGAAAGAGAGAAAGAGAGTTAATGCCTGTTGGTGGCAAAGCATTGTGCTCTCATTGACATAAAGTGCCTGTAATTGAGCATGGTGTGCACAAGACCTCAACCGACCAATAAAGACATGGCATTCTGGGAACTGCTGTATGAGCCCAAATTCTCAGTTCAATCCTGGCTGAAAGATTCTTGCAGCTGGCTTTGGGACAGAATGCTGTTTGTCCAACAGTAACCTAATTAAGACCTTGTGGGGTTATGGTGTTGATTCACCTCTGTCTAGAGAGAGTGAGAGAAAGCAGGAGACGAGGAGGAAGGGAGAGGCAGATGTGAACAATTGAAGAGGTGTGTTGCTGAATAATTCATAACCACTTTTCTCATTAATCATTCACATTCACAACATGGTGTGTGTGCGTGTGTGTGGGCGTGTGTGTGTGTGTGTGTGTGTGTGTGTGTGTGTGTGTGTGTGTGTGTGTGTGTGTGTGTGCGCGTGCGTGTGTGTTGTGAGCTGATGCACCAGGGTTCTGCGTGACCTTTCCTTGTTGTCTCTTAGCAGGTGTCTTCGTGTAATCTCCAGGCTCCCCTGCCACACCAAACTGGATTCATTCCACCCCTATACCATCCCTCCATCCCTCCCTCTCTCGATCACTCTATCTCTCCCCTGTCTGCTCTGGGTGGGCGTAATGATTTTCTTAACCTTTTCTCAGGCTTATTAAGGTTCCTGTCAGAATGTTTAAATGCTTATGCTAATAGGGCCTGTCTTGGTCAGCCAGTGATTCATCCCAAAACAATTATAGATGGCGGAGCAGCTTAATCCTAAACACGACTATGACTGACAGAGGATGAGTGCATTTAGTAGGATAGTGCACTCTTTATGATTTTTCAGATGGACATTATTTCATTATGCCTTGGAAAATCGATAAATTTGCTTTAGTTAAGGGTCTTTATTTTATAACATAGTACTGCAGTGCATTTTTGCTGTCCTTTTGCTTCTAATTAGCTGAAAGTATCTTTGAACACCCACTCAGCATCAGTGTGCAACATCTGTGGTAGATGTTAGAATCCGGCGGTAAAAGCATAATTTTAACCATGCTGTTTAGAAGTGGTGATTCGCTTGATATTGATAATTGGCTCTTTGGTTGATGGTCATGCTTAGGGCACTTAATACACTGAAGAACCACTGCTTTGCAGTGTGTCAGCATGGCACCTGTTACTGTCTATTTAGATGTTGTGGCCTGAAAGTGTCTGATGAAACTCTTCACGCTGACAGGCATTGTACTGTATATTAAAGCAATAATGGAGAGTGTGTGCGTTATTGGGACTGAATCACGGGAAAGCAATGTTGTTGTTAGGCAGGGTGCAGTTACACCAACGAAGAGTGCAGTTATACCTCTTTCTTGTGATTTATTCACAATAATCCACAACCTCCAGTCGTTAAATCTGATTGGCAAAGCTGCTTGTCTTGCCGTGACATTATTCATAACTCACACCTCTAAACGCTTCACTTTCGTGTAAAAGCACGATATAAAATATATTCATAAACTGCATTCTGTAATTTGGCCACTAGATGGTATTTGATTGTTAAAGAAACAGGAAATATTTTCTTTGTGGTCAGGGTTCATTTTAAAAAATGGACTGGATTATGTATCGAGAGCGAATTTGTTAGCAATTCTGCTTTCAGACAAGGCAATATAGTGTGTTGGTAACCATTTTCTAAACGCAATAAGGCACTCTAAATTATTTTGAATAAACCACGGAAAAGACTGTAACAGCACTCTGCTGGCACATCCTGTTTAATAACATCTCTTTCTTATGGTTAATTCACAATAATGCATGCCTTCTTGTGCCTTATTGCTTTAGTAAAATGCTTACAAACACACACCAATAAATAAACAAGGTTTGATTCATAACAGCATTTATTGAAAGCAAAATCATCAAGAAACTGGTCTTCCGCAACTTAATCTAGTCCGTTTTTTAAAGTAAACGCTAAACGCTAAGAAACAGGTTTCCGGTTTCTCTAACAACCAATTACAGAATGCAGGTTATAAAAGCATCTCATGCATTGTATATCACACATTGATACGAATGTGAAGCGGTCAGAACTGGGCATTATTGTTAATAATGTCACGGCTGGACAAATGGCTCAGCCAATAAGATTTAACCCCCCATTTTAAAAACAGTCCAAATGACTTTAAAATATGATTTTGTCATTTTGACTGCTTCTATTAGAGATCCTCCATCACCTCAATAATATGCATGACTTACCTAAACATTTTCATAAACCTCCTCTATTTCGCCTTATTCTTTCCCTTCTACTTAAAAAGTTCCCTTCTCAGCCTCCCTCTGCCAATATGAACCTCGTTCCAAACCACTTTTTTCTTGCCTCCCTAACATCATTTACAAAACATACTACGTGTATCTTTACTTTCATGAACTTTAACAATGAAAATTGCTAAAATTGTTTTTTTTTTTTTTTACTGTGTCTCTTACAGGGACCTTCATGTTGGGATGATGTTCTTCTTCCAAACAGGATTCATGGGGTTTGCCAGTCACAAGAATGCGATGGTCGAGTGGCGGTAAGTGGTACGGTCTGTAAGTGCAGCTAAATGTAATGTTAATGGTAATCTCTCTATATACAGTCAAGGAAAATATGTCTTCCGTCATTATGTGGACTTGATAAAAATTTGAATTGTTTGTGGCCGTTTTTGATTAAGGTATCAACAAATAAAAGACGTCAAATTCTGATAACACAGGGCATACAACCAAAACTTTTCATTTGCCTTATTGTAAATGAAAAATAGTCAGTCATTTAGGCCAGTTCTTTTCAGTCCAGTATACTGTATATAATTAATTATAAGTAAATTAATGCAATGTTATAAAGGATACTTATTGATTCCGAATAAACTTCCTCAGCACCTGAATAATTCTCATCCACCCGATATATTACCTCCTCCTCCCACCACCTCAAACGCTCCATATTCTAAAAAACACAAAATACAAAAATGCTCACCTGGGTTCCTGGACCCCTAAAGTATGGCACGTCCTAATGTCTCGCTTCTGCTATCACCTCAGACGCGGCTGCGCAGTAACATGCGCAGAGCTGATGCGCATAAACACGCCGGAGGGAGCCAGATAACACCAGTGAGTAACACTGGGTATTATTTAACAAACGAACAAGAACACAGAGGCATACGAACAGCGGGGTAACCAAAAACTAGAAAGTGCACAGAGGACCCGGAGACACAAAACTAATTACAAAGTAAACAAGGTCACATGACAAAACGAACCAATAGACAGATGCAACCAATAATTATTCAAACAGTGACTTAAACAAGGGGAACTTAACACAATTAACACATACTCCCCCCCCCCTCTATGGTCGCGCAACATTGTGAACCAACAACAACAAAAAAATTCCTGGGGTGGGGGGGACCTGGTGGATGGCACAGAGTTCTCCTCCTCTCGGGCGGACGGCACAGAGTTCTCAGCCTCTTGGGCGGGCGACGGGGCGGACGGCACAGAGTTCTCCGCCTCTCGGGCGGAAAATGGGGAGGACAGCACAGAGTTCTCCGCCTCTCGGGCGGGCGAAGGGGCGGACGGCACAGAGTTCTCCGCCTCT
Source organism: Xyliphius kryptos (assembly GCA_025769995.1). Lineage (NCBI taxonomy): Eukaryota > Metazoa > Chordata > Actinopteri > Siluriformes > Aspredinidae > Xyliphius > Xyliphius kryptos. The sequence continues at coordinate 5,464 of JAOUQT010079035.1, forward strand.
CGGGCAGGCGACGGAGAGGATTGACACTCTGACACTGACACTCTTTGGGCTGGACGGCCTCCAGCTGACACTCTTGGGGCAGGACGACCTCCGGCTGACACTCTTGGGGATGGAAGCTGCTGGCAGGTGGTGTGATGTCAGCTGAGAGAGTGCAGCGGTCTCCCGTCACAGGGCCGGTGGTACTGCCCTCCACACTGACGGTGGTGGTATCAGCCTTGATGCCCCCACTGCCGACCAGGTCGCCAGTAAGGGCACCTGTGCCCTCCTGCTTAATCTCCTGTACACAAAACAGATAAGACAGGAGACCAGCCACAAACGCACACACTGCAGGCTTCACACACACAGGGACACACGCTGCAGGCTCCAAGTGTACAGGGACACACACCTCAGGTTCCATCCACTCACACTCACGCACCTTGGGTACCGCATGCTCATAACCACGTTCCTCAGGTACCGCACACTTACACCCCATACCTTATGCTCAGAGACACGCAGCTCGGGTACCGCATGCTCACGCCCAGGGACACGCACCTCGGGTACTGCACGCTCATAACTGCGCACCTCAGGTACCACACGCTTACACTTAGGGACCCGCACCTCGGGTTCCTCCTGCTTATAACCGCACACCTCAGGTACTGCACGCTTTCACCCCCTTACCTTATACTTAGGGACACACAGTTTAGGTACCGCATGCTCACACCCACGCACCTCAGGTATCACACGCTCCCACCCAGGGGATACGGGATTTAACCTCCCAGGTTTTGTTGCACAGTCGATGGGAAAAAGCCGTCCCCCGAGAAACCCACAGCGAAGAGTCGGCTCCGATTCCCTGAGTCTGCCCTGTGGGGAGTGCTCGACTTGAGCAGCGCGCTTGCGGCGAGACCTGCGCTTAGGACTGCGGGGCTTCTGAGGGCGCTTAAAAGCGTACCGGGTGAACTTGGCCCGGGGGGTCGAGTTGTGTGGACCACGGAGTAATATTACCGGTGAGAAAAATATGTTACCTCCTCCTCCCACTACCTCAAACGCTCCATATTCCATAAAACACAAAATACAAAAACGGGTTCTTGGAATCCCAAAGTATGGCATGTCCTAAAGTCACGCTTCCGCTATTACCTCAGACGCGGCTGCGCAGTAATATGCGCAGAGTCGATGCGCATAAACACGCAGGTCACATGACAAAATGAACCAATAGAGAGATACAACCAATAATTAATCAAACAGTGACTGAAACAAGGGGAAATTAACACAAATGATTAGGTGTGTGTGCGCGTGCAACCGTGTATTTGTATGTGAGAGACAGACATAGTGAGAGAGATTGTGTGTGTGTGTGTATATGTGTGTGTATCTGTGTGTGCATGGGTTTTATGGGTTTTAGCGCGTACGTGTTAGTGCATGCGTGCATGTGTTTTATGTTTCTCAGGTTTCTTTTTCCTTTTGTAATATACTATTTCATTTTTGTGTAGGAGTTTTACTTGAAGTGTGCAACCCATCCCACCTGTGACAATGACACATCGGTGCCACTAGATCTGATTATGACTAACTTGCGGCATATCCCCTGCATTGCCTGCACTGATATTGTGTAAGTAAATTGTTGATGTTTGTGTTGCGAATTTTGTGTGCAAAGCAAATCACTATCTGCTCATTTAAAGTTTTACAGTAACACCTTTTTTTCAAAAACAACAAACAAATTTTTGCCTGCCATTAAGTAGGTTTTTCAGTATTGGAAAACGGCTTATTCTTTGGAAGCGCTAAGTATAAAATCTTAGCAACACAAGTAAGTAGGCTAATTCAGCTCAAATTGAGTGAGAAGCTGATCGTAACTAAATGTGACTGTAATAAGGTGGTGATTTTCATAATGAACAAAGCATTTTTAAGGCTTACTGTGGCCATAAGTGTTCACCTTTTATGTAAGATAAATTTGATCCTCTAACCCATTTTTAGGAAACTCTTTAAAAAAAAAAAAAAAAAAAGTTGACTATGACAGTCTAAGACTACTTTTCTCAAAGTTTTTGACTAGAAGCAAAAATCTGGGTCACTTGAAAACTAGGACGTATGAGATTCGTATGCATTCACCAAGACCCCCATAATAAGAAGTGAATTAAAAAAAAATAATTAGAAATGAAACAAAAAGTAAAGCAGACATAGTGAGAGAGATTGTGTTTGTGTGTATGTGTGTGTGCACCTACCATTTGTAAAAAAGCTAAAATATTTACAGACTGGTAAATTGTACCCTGCTAAAAGATGGATGTGTAATTGCAAATACAGTGTATGTCTGTGCTCAGTTACTTGGTACTTGGCCATTTAAAACCTGAAAGCAAGCCAGCAACTGCTGATGGTTCAGATACTAAATTAACCTAAAATGTTGTGCTTCTTTTATGCTCACGTATTAGTATAACGTTTTTCAGCTGTGCATCACAAGGGTGTCCTAACCACCAATTACTCCAATTACATCCCTAACTTGGATTGGCAGCCATACCAGGAGATTTAGGCAGAAGACTGAGAATTGCTGATGATAAGAGCCTCTTTACAAAAATAGGCTTTAATACAAATTTTAAATTCTTTAAAAACCATCCGATACACATACATTAAATGTGAAATAGACAATATTGTTTGTGAATTGCATGACTGTTTTTCTTTCAAAAGAAGGAAATTTGCGTGATCCTAAACTTTTGATAAAAAGAACACTAAAATAACACATTCTCGATCTCGATGAATAAAATATTTTAGTTAACAATCTTTATTTAATAGATATTGGAATGCGCTGAGAATAATTTACAAATTTAAATTATTATTCCATGGAGGTCTGGATTTGGAATCATACTCAATATCAAAGTAGAAAATTAAATTACTGGCTGATTTAACTTCAGTGTATATTCTTCAAGACAAGTTAAAACGAGGCTCAGTAGCGTGTGTGGCCTCCACGTGCCTGATAAGGCGGTGGATGTTCACTCTTACGGCCCCCCTCCATGTCTCCACGGTAGCTGTTTCATGCTCTGGACACTGTGCTGACAGACACAGAAATAACAAAACGCAAAAGTGACCAAAACATCAGCCAGAAAGGATGAGAACAAAGGGAAGGTCTGTGGACTTTATAGGGGTTCTCATTTCTACCTGTTGTCTGTTCCATTCGCACAACAGCAAGTGAAATTAATTCACAATCAGTGTTGCTTCCTAACTGGACAGGCTGATTTCACAGAAATTACTGAACGTAATAAAAATAAGTACGAATTGGAGGCCCGTTAAAAGTGGTTTATAGTTTAACACATTTCTTTGAAAGCAGTCTTTTATCATCTGTAAGTGATGATATATTCTGACCTTGTATAAAAGAACACAAGAACCTTAGACACACTGTGGGTTTTATTTTGTGTAAACCATTATTCTGTAAACCATCAACAAACGTTCAATGCAATGAAAACGCTACAAACGTTTAGTGAGCTTTACAAAGAGAGATTAAGCCTCAAAAGCTTCCAAGCTTTAATAAACACTGTACTAAACTCAGATTATTTTATAGACGTAAAAATGTAATGTACATTGTTCACATATCAAACTATCACAGACCTTATGTCCACAGTCTGAATCTCTTATCTTTATATCTGTCGTCCATAATTTATTTATTAATGATGACTTCTATTTGTTTTATACTCATACAAAATTCTCACATTCTTTTACAAATCATAAAAATTATTTCGTGTCTCTGAGATAATAATAATAATAATCAGACCCATGATGATCATCCTATAGAATTTGAGGGCAACGGTGAAGCAGTAATTAGTGCTTCCCTCTGACAGTAGGAGGGTCCTGGGTTCGATTTCCATTTGGGGTAAACATTTCAGCGTGGAGTCTGCATAGTTTCTCGAGGGACGCCAGGTGCCTCCCCCATTTTTTAAAACATGCTGATTATTACATCCACTCTGAAACCCATTGAAATATTTCCATATGGTCACAGGTTGCTACTGTATTTCTGATATTCATTCCACCTGCAGCCTTCAGATCATAAGGTGTCAATAAAATAGAAAAGACGGTTCTGCTAACATTCTATATAACCAAAGATTAAGAAATAATTTATTTAAAAAATACTTTTGTTTTCAAACAGAACAGTTTAAATCAAGTTATTTAGAAAGCGGAGTTTTAACAGTTTATGTATAAATATTAAATAATTAGTAAAGTTTTTTCTGTAGGTGCCAGATGAAACTAACTTGAATCAGAAGGTTTAAACCTGTGAGCTAATGTCTTTAATCACAGCACACACACACACACACACACACACACACACACAATGCATATGTTTTATATAAATATTTAATGCCACTTATTATAAAACCTAAAGCACCTCGTACCCTGATCTCTGATTCTTTCAGACTTGGTTCTAATCTCAGTCCTGTGATGCAGCAGCTCACTGGCCTTACAGCTGATCGGATTTGGCCTTCAGAATTAGATCCGATTAGTGGTAGCTAATTAAATACTTGTATAATCATAACAGTAGTAAATCCTAATGAGGGTTGAACCTGCAGCACCGGCTGATGAGACGTGAGGTCAGTACTGCTGTTTAAATGATGGAAGGGTCATGGAAACAGTTCTGCATTCTTCTGTATGTGGTTCTTTTGGTTCTACAGCTGAGGAGAGCTACAGCTTTCAGTTCCATAAATCTCCCTCAGAACCAGCAGAGCTGTATCCTCCGACTCCCTGCAGCAGGAGAACATGGCAGTGTTCAAGAGCAGATAGCAAAGTGAAGTCAGTTTGGATAAAATGGTTTAATGTTCTGTAGTACTAAGACTGAACATTATATAAATAAACCCTGTTGCTTCGCCCCCTTCGTAAAGGTTATTTCGGAAATGGTGTGACTCTTACCAGTAACACAGGTGACTCTGAATGGCAAACAGATATTCATTAAAGCTCTCAAACGGCGTTTCCTGAAGGACATAATCAATCCGCCGACCGCGGTTCAGCTTTCCTACCGGCACCACCTTCTTCTCCTCATCCTCCACCAGAGAACCTACCAAACAGCACAATGATGATACCAGCACAGTAAAAAACTAGTTGAAAACCAAAATCACAGGAGCAGTAATGAGAATTCTGAAGTAAAAAATACTGATTTAAACCAACAGATTAAAGATGTAAGATGTATAGAACTAAAGTGTGTCCCAAAATTCATGCAAGAAATAATTTGATTGATTTATATAATACAGAAGGGTATATAGGGTTGTGTATGGAATAGCATATTGCGTAAATGGTCTGCACAAAGTATCATATCGCTATAGCGAGCACATTAATTGCCTGACCGGCTGCATTTTGGAAGAAGAATGATCTGATGATGTCTCCAGCCCCAAATCTGCACCAAACAGTGACACGTTGTAGATGCCTTTGTTTCTCAACAATCACTTCTGGACTTTCTGAACCCCAAATGCAACAATTTTGATGTTTAACGAAGCCATCAACATGAAAATGAGCCTCATTGCTAAAGATGATATAGTTTAAAAAATCGTCATCCACTTGTTGTTCCAAAATGCATTCAACGACATCTCTTTGCTGTGCGTGGTCTGTCGGCATCAGTTCTTGTTCAATCTAACTTTGTAAGCATGAGGATGCAAATCTTTCGTGAGAATACACTGGGAAAAGCTTCTGTTTAATTCTTGACCACTGTGCCGACTTGTTACTGGACTCCCAGCAAAACTCTCACAAACTGCTTTGATGTTTTGTGTTGAATGACTCATTAAAGAACGGCCACATAAATTAATAAGATCATTAATTGATCCAGTCTCCCTGATTTTTTAACAAATCTTCTTAGAGTTGATGAAGTTGAATCACTATTCCAACCCTGAACTATAAGCTGCCTTTTTTCCCATTGGCATCATTTAACTGCACAAATGGCGCCAAATTCAAATCTTTTGTGAATTTTGGGACACCCTTTATATCCAGGTTCTCACTATTTAAGTCCTCACTGCCACATGGCTCCTCCGCTGCAGCTGTATCACCACTTCCCTCAGCGATAGCCGGGACTGGGATTTGGGAGAGGCTCTGCCAGACAGTGCGCAAGGAACCCAGCAGGTCGGTGCCAACCCTTGTCAGACCCTCCTTCAGCTCTGAGGGGCGAAGGTTAGTTCAGAGGCGGATCATAAAAATAAATCATGTAATGAGACCTATCCCAGTCAGATAATGTAGTCCATGATCCTAACAGAACTGCAACTGATGTGAAATTAATCTGAGATTCAGTAAAGTAAAAAAATCACAGGTAAATATAAACAAACCTAGTTTTAGTCCAATTTCCAACTTCTGCTCGTTAAATAATTTAAAGTTTATACAATGAGTAATTTAAACAGCTAATCTTTTTAAAATATTTTAAACACTCAGCACTCACTGTTCACTTTTATTTTCTTTGATCCGCATTTGGCCTGCGGGCCCACCCCTGGTCTAATCGGTAGTTCCCAAAACCCTCCCACCTAACATCACTCTGCTACAGTTCTACTGTATATGGAATACATTACCCAGGTGCATCCTCTTCCTGCCCTTGTGATGAGGCATCAACATCGGGGGCACGTCCATGTCAGGGGGCAGGATCATGGGCTCTAACCTGTATGCCACCGGATCAAACTGCAGAACAAAATGAGATCAGTGAGCTGATGCATTGCGGTTAATAAAATTATTAAAACATCGTAAAAATATAAATAAAATTAAGGATATTTATCAGCCCCCTCCCCGGTCTTTAATTGTTCATGATCATTGAGGTGCTGCAGGTCACGGTGGTCTGTTGTAAGAGTGTAAATACTTTGATGAACCCACAGGGTGGAAGATGTTGTAGAAGCTGCTGCAGGTGGGGAAGCTGTAGTTGGGGTCAATCCTCTTCAGGCCTCGGACTGTAAGGAACATTCCTATAGGGGAACCAACCGCGAAGAAGGCCTGAGGGTGGAAGGCAAGCTGGGGGTAATTAATGGAGACCTGTGGGAGAAGAGGCAGGAGATAAACACAACCTGTTTAAGGAAATCAACTTTATTCATACAGAGTTCCAGAACATAAAGTTAAATCAACTTTCCAGCATCAAGGAGTTTAATAAAAAAATACAGCATAGGAGCTCTCACATTATTGTGAATAAATCACATAATAATAATAATACACAACCTCAGGGCACCTTATACACACTATTATAAAAAAACAAAAACAAGAAAACAAGGTTTGATTCATAATTGCGTTTAAGGACATCAATTCTTTGTTAATAATTTGGTGGTCTGCAACGTAATCTAGTTCACTTTTTAAGATGAACGCTGAATGCTAAGTAACAGGATTCCGGTTTCTTTAACAATCAAATACTGCAGTCTAGTGGCCAAATTACAAAACACAGTTTGTAAAAAACATCAAAAAAATAATGTATTGAATATAAATGTGAAGCGCTCAGAGGTGTGTTACTGTCAGTAATGTCACGGCTGGACAAATGGCCTTTAAATGAGAATAATTATGGATTTTAATTTAATGATTCACTGAAAGCAATATTTAATATACTGATTTAATCTGATCTAATCCACAGAACCTGTAGGAATGAAACTTCAATATGACTGATATGGAGATGACTGTGTGTGTGTGTGTGGGGAAGGGGGGTTGTACCTGTCCAATTCCCACATCAAAGTGCTGGTAGTCTACAGAGCTGGTGGTTGGTCGAGGTTTCTGGTTAACGCTTTGAATTTCTGCAGTTTTTCTGTTTTTTGTGGTTAGTGGATGCATCTGTGTGTGTTTGAGGGGTCTGCACTGGATTACAGAGAGAAATGAGGGTCAATGACACAAAACGTAAACTCAAATATAAACAACATACACACAGTGATTAACACAACAAACCTAGAGACAACGCCACACACACACATACATAGCCATACAAACTGATAAACACTACAATCACAGTAATACACACACACACGAAAATAAGACATTTATAATATAATCCATTTAATTATAGAATTAAACACCTTCCATTTCTCCACACAGTTCAGAATCTTCTTGCGTGGACCCAGGGGGATTCCTAAATCTCTCAGGTCACTGTCAGAGCACAGCGCCTGAAATAAGGAGTGTTCACAAAATCAGCAACAAAACACCTTGATCCTTAAGAAGAACCAACAGCAAGACCCACTAGAGACTCCAGATCCAGATGTTCTTTCTGCAAAACTCGGAGATGTTCCTCCAAATCATTGTTTTTTAGCACCGTCTCCAGACTCCCAAAAGAAGTGCAGTCTGTACCACAGGAAGTGCAGGCTGTTCCACAGGAATTGCAGGTGGCGTGTTGCTCTTGATTATGATTATGAATCTAAAAATCAAACCGTATTAAACTCTTTAATACTAAAGGTTTTGAACCTAAGCTGGAATTTATTTTTAAACATTACATTTATAATGAGAAATTTCTTAAATAGTTTAACAAACTTCTTCTGCGTCAGTTCCCTCTGATCCTGTCTTCTGATTGGTTAGTAGATCAAAAAGGATCAATGAGCCTACAGGAGGGAATTTTAGGAATTCACTTGAAAATAAGTTAATATAGTTTTCAGAACTAGTTAATAAAAAGTTGCTACATTAACTCTTGTTAATATACAGCGCCCTCCATAATTATTGGCACCCCTGGTTAAGAAGTGTTCTTTGACTTCATTTTTTTTTAATAATACAAGACAACTCTTTAGATGAAGTACCTCTCTAAATCGTTCGTCCAGAGTCATGATGCCATGTATCCTTACAAGGTTCCCAGATCCTTTGGAGAAAAAACAGACCCACAGAATCACCAATCCTCCCCCATACTTAATTGTGGACACAAGGTGTTTTTCTGCATACTCATTCTTAAGAGTTTGTTGCCCAAAAGCTCCATCTTGGTCTCATCTGACCAAATGCCTCCCAAATAGCTGTCTGTTTGTTGTTTTGGAGAGCTTGTAACCCCAAGATGCTACCATTTGCTTCAATTCTCTTACTGTGAGCTTTAAAGAATTTTTTACTTCTCTTACCATCCTTCTCACTGTGCATGGTGGCAAGATACGCCTGCATCCTCTTTCAGGCCTACCTGATAACACCTCTTTCTTGTTGTTTATTCACAATAATGCATGCTCTCTAGTGCCTTATTGCTTTAGTAGCCATTGCCCGATTTATAAAGGTCCACTCACATCTGCCTTACTTTCCCATGTTTAAGAGTAAATAAAAGAAATAGGCTTCTATGTAACACCATGTAACCCAGGGAAACAGGAAGTGATAAATTACTAATAAAAGGTTCTAGCTACTTCCTACGACGATTTAGAGAGATTGTGCAAAGAGGAATGTTTGAAGATCCCTTTTTCTGCGGAATCCCATCTTGTGAAAATTTATAGATTAAGTGTTGTCTTGTTGGCAAAAGGAGGTTGTACTAACAGGTTGTTGGCACACATGATTTTATTCAAAAGATTTATATTTCTTAATATGTTATTTTTTCCAACCAAATAAGGGAACTTGAATTAAAGTTTAGATGTTCATAAAAAAAGAACACTTCTTAACCAGGGGTGGCAATAATTATAGCGGGCACTGTACAGGTATATACAGTATATTAAATTAAGTTTTGAATGAAGGTTTTACGTGACAGACCCAGACTGTGTCCAGCGACGGACATGGCTCCAGTGAAATGTGGGTTTCTTTGAAGAAAGACCTCATACAGGTGGTTGATTTCCGAGGCCACTGTGTCCACGATGGTTTGGCAGTAGGTGGCACTGTTGTAGAAGAACAGGTCCAACACAGTGTCGTTCGCAAACTGGCGCAAACGACTTATGCTGGGCAAAGTGATCCGCTCGATATCTCTGTTTCAAATCAAAATATGAGTTCATGTCATTATCATAAATGTAATCATGTTATCTATATAAAGGTTGTGGGGGTGGAGGACCCACCTGTCCACCCCGGTGCTCTCGCCATGTAGGACTTTGTGCCAGTTCACAGGAAGAAACTCAACCCTCCCGATGACATTAGTCTCATCACCTGAGCTGAAATGGCTGCTGACCAGAGAGAGAGCTGCACTGCGGAACTCATTCACTGAAACAGAGAACGTTTCATTAACAGAGTCTCCGGAACACACAGGAACCTGAGAACCAAAAGAAAACCTAAAGAGATGAAACCAAACTAAAACCACACTTCAACTTCAGCTTTGGGTTCAGGTTCAGGTTCGGGTTCAGGTTTAGCTTCAGGTTCTGTACTGATGGTTTAAATGTGTCTGATGTTTAATATTAAAAACCAGATATAATTTAAAAGTTTAGAAAACATTTACAAAAAAGTTCTGTTCATTAATATTAGTGCACCAATAATAAAAAAGCAGCTGAACCTGAGTTAAAATATATATTTAATTTAACTACATTAAATCTAGTCTTCAGACAAAGTTAATATAATATGATCCACAGTGGGGCAAAAAAGTAGTCAGCAACTGATTGTGCAAGTTCTACTATTTAGAAAGATGAGAGAGGCCTGTAATTTTGATCATAACTGCACTTCCACTATGCGAGACAAAACGAGGAAAAAAAAACAGGAAATCACATTGTAGGTTTTTTGAAGCATTTATTATCTGAAAATAGCAGCTACAGTGTGTGCAAACCTGGTGAAGACTTAAAGAAAACATTTGACCTCTGTCATTGCCAACAAAGGTTATGTCACAAAGTATTACATCGAACTTTTGTTATTACAGTATACTCATTTTCCACCATGACTTTCAAATTAATTCTTTAAAAATTCTACAATGTGATTTTTCTGGATTTTTTCAAATTTTGCCTCTTATAGCCAAACTGTACCTATGATGAAAATTACAGACCTCTCTCATCTTGCTTATTAGGAGAACTTGCACAATCAGTGGCTAGCTTAATACTTTTGGCCACACTGTAAGTGTATATACCAGGTATATAAAAGATCTCATTTATACACAGTTGAGACTCACCACACTGAACAATTCCTCTCAAACGCAGGTCACATGCAGGACCGATACCATGAACCATGAACACCAAATGGTCCACTGCATCTGGTTCACCTGCACATATCATCATCATTATCATCATCGTCGTTGTAATCATACACAGACACAATCAGTAATGACTTATTTTAAGTTTCACAGTTTGTAGTTAGATGTAAAACCCAGACCCTGTGGGATCTCCACAGGAATGTTCTCAACTCCTCTCTTCAGAGTTCGCGGTTGTGTTCGTTCACTCGGAGACGGAGGAGAGTCATAGGAGGAGTTGAGATGCTGCGTCATAAGCTGAGGAGGAGCAGATACATGTCAGGGTTCCATCTATCATTTATTAAAGCTACATGATTCAAAAAAAAACACATGATCCCAAAAATGTATGTCTGATTATCCACCAGAACTGGAAACATCAAACAATTACAAAATGTGTCTAAACACAGCTAAAATGAAAAATGAGCATTCTAATTCATCCTAAAAGTTTCTTGTTGCAATATGTAGCCTTTACTAGAGCTAAGAAACCTACTTTAAATTCCGGATCTACAAAGCTCTTATCTAAGTAATGCCCCATGGTGAGAGTGTCACCTCACCTTCGGGTTGTGCATGATGACAGTCTCCCCTGTGGGCAGATCTAAAGTTCTCTTCCACTCATCGAGACCCACGGCAATCATGTATGCCTCCTGTTTTATTAATCAGGAGGGAGGAGTTTAAACCACGTTTCAATGAGCTGCAGCACAGTGAGCATGCCTGGTGTAAAGAACATGGCAGTGGGGAGGGCGAGTCCCACCTCGAGCAAGGTGCTGATGTCCTCACTGTAGGGGGTGTAGTTCATCTCTTTACTCCCTTTATGGAACCAGGAGCACCTACGCACTTCAGAGGGAGCCTCGTCCCAATAGACCGCATAGCGCCGCCGCTGCTTCAGCCTGACGTCATACCGGCCCCCTTCTGTCGCCACAACTAACTCTTTTTCCCCTCCTGTATGTTATACATAGAAATATATTATTTTTATTATTAGAAGTGCTGTACACATTGATTATATTTTAAGTGTTCAGGTTGGACAGACCGAGTGTGTGCGCCTCCTCCAGTCTGAGAGAATCTTTTGTACTGAATGCTTTCCAGGATTCATTTTTTTGCTGGTAGAACCAGTGATGCTGCACAGGTGAATAAGATACCGAGCTCCAGTCCATACTCTGTCCTGAAAACATCCACAAACATTACTTCCCCCACCATCCGATTTATACACGACCATCTGAATCATCCACCATCTGATTCAACCATCATCTGATTCATCCACAACCACCTGATTTACTCACAGCCATCCAGTTCCTCCATCCTCTGATTCCTCCATAACCCGATTCACCCATCATCTGATTTCTCCCCATCTGATTCAACCATCATCTGATTCATCCACAACCACCTGATTTACCCACAGCCATCCAGTTCCTCCACCATCTGATTCAACCCTCACCTGATTTCTCCACCATCTAATTCAACCATCGTCTAATTCAACTATCATCTGATTCCTCCACCATCTTATTCAACCATCGTCTAATTCAACTATCATCTGATTCCTCCACCATCTGATTCAACCATCGTCTAATTCAACTATCATCTGATTCCTCCACCATCTGATTCAACCACCATCTGATTCCTCCACCATCTTATTCAACCATCGTCTGATTCAACCATCATCTGATTTCTTCTCCATCTGATTCAACAATCATCTGATTTCCCCCATATGATTTAACCATCACCTGATTCCTCCACCATCTGATTCAACAATCACCTGATTCTTCCACCATTTGATTCAACCATGACATGATTCCTCCAATATACGATTCAACAAACAATCATCTGATTCTTTCATCAACTGATTCAAGCATCATCTGATTACTCCATCATCTGATTCAAGCATCATCTGATTCTCCCACCATCCCATATAAACATGAGAGCTGTGTGTTCCCTCTGCACCAACCTGACCCCTGTACTATGAACTGACTACAACAGTCAGCTGTACCACATCAAAGATTATATTTCCTTTGCTGTTCACAGTAAAACACGTGGCTCATGATTCATAATGTTGCTTAATCTCTTACCCCTGAGGCAATACATCCTGAACAAGCTGTGACATATAAATACAATACAACACTGAGCTGCAAAAGAACATAAACTAGACACACATAGTCCTACACATAATTTAGTGTTCTTCACCACATTGTTGAGTTTTACATCTTTACAGCAGATTATTTACTAACATGATGTCATGCTATAAACATATATTGAAGCTCAAGGTTCTGTGACTTTATGATGTAATAAAGAGAAGTTTGTCATTAACCTCTTACAGCATTAGGTGTGTCTGTACATGTTAAAAACATTAAAAACACTAAAAACGAAGAATATATTTGAACATAGAAACATATAAAGCATTAAATCATCTGTATGATCTCTACTTGTTTTATATAGTTTTCTATTTTGTCGTTTTAAATGTGTTGTTGTATGAAAAAAATGGATAATACATAAGGATTTTTTATTTACTATTAATAAATCATTTATTTACACGAAATAATAATCTATGACTTATAAAGCGTTATGAAATCGTTATTAAACGTTCGCTCATATACCGTACAGTTATTGGGTTAATCATCAGACCACGACAGACATGACGTCATTAATTATGTTTATAATAAAATAGCATCATTATAATCAGAAATGTATCACAAAAACATGCAACATTAAAAAGCTGTACCATCCAGCGCGCGCTCCGTCGTACGGAAACCTCACCGGCTCAAATCGGACCAAGAACCGAACCCGAACGCGTTTCTGAAGGACGAAGCGTCTCAGTCATGGCGGATTCAGGTTCGGTCTCTGACCCGAAAAGGTTTTGGATCCTCCTCAGAGATAAGGAACTGCAACGGCGTTCAAAACTTCAGTCATTCAGACATGAAAACAAGAATAACATGTAGTTCTCTAGTTTTTAACCGACTACATTTCCTAAAGACCAACGCGCGCTCGGTTGGACAAATCAGAATGCTGATGGGTATCCGGATGTGGCGGCTCAACAGCGCCCCCCACGTGTCGATGGGCTCAAAAGATCGGCCTTAATCATCTAATGTGGTGTTTTAAACCCTTTTTATTTATTTTTTTTTACATAAAAGGTTTATAGATGATTCATTATAGCTTAATACAGCACATATAATAACAATATAATTTCATAATTTTTCTCTCAGTGTGAAACCTGTGCCTGTTTAGATGAACACTAAACTGAAATCCTGGCAGGGTTCGAGAAGCTCTTTCTCACCTGCTCTCAGTCTCTCAGTTTTTATAGCAATCATATGTGAAAAGCTCAGAGCTTATCTCACATAGATATGTTGTGGGGAAAGAGAGCAACGTTTAAATATCTACACAGGTGGACAAAATTGTTGGTACACTTTGGTAATGAAACAAAAACCCACAATGGTCACAGAAATAACTTGAATCTGGCAAAATCTTCTTTCACCTTCTCCCTTTTTAGGGTTCACCACAACGAGTCAATCTTTTCCCCCTCAGCCTGTCCTCTGCATCTTCTACTCTAACCCCAACTCTCTGCACATCCTCCTTTACCACATGTAAAATGTAAATCAAAATGATTATCCCATGGAGGTCTGGATTTGGAGTCATACTCAAAATCAAAATGGAAAATCAAATGACGGGCTGATCCAACTGCACTGGACATTCCTCAAGACAAGTTCAAATTAAGCTCAGTAGTGTGTGTGTCCTTTACGTGCCTGTATAATCTCCCTACAACGCCTGGACATGCTCCTGATGAGGTGGTGGATGTTCTCTCCTACAGCCCCCTCCATGTCTCCTGGTGTACTGGCCTGTCTCCTGGT
>JAOUQT010079036.1:0-10086 GCA_025769995.1 Xyliphius kryptos
GCATGTCTTTGGCCTGTGGGAGGAAACTGGAGCACCCGGAGAAAACCCACGCGAGCACGGGGAGAACATGCAAACTCCATACAGAAATTCCCAGGTCGACCCACCCGGGGATCAAACCCGGGTCCTCTTGCTGTGAGTCCACAGCACTATCCACTGCGCCACCGTGTTGCCCACATTATATTATATTTATATATAAATTATATTTGCTTGTTTATAATGCATCATGGTTGCTCTGGCTCTGCACAGCATCATGTACAGGGCAGCATTGCAGGCTCGTGGGTGTTGTGATGGTTGGTCATCATTCACTTTGTTTGACCAAACACATTATTATTTTAAATGAATATTTATAGCCAGTCATCTGGAGTACTGAGTGGGATACAGTTCTGCTTTGAAATTGTGTGCCTTTAGACAGATGGGGTAGTTCAGATTCCAAGTCTGTGCATGCTTTGGGTTTTGTATATTTTATTGACATTTTATTAATTAATTGATTTATTTATTTATCTTAAAATTTCTGAATTAATTGTCTTTGTGAGGTTTTCCATGCATGTCTGACAATCATCTGACTCTTGGAAGTCAGGGAATTCCTAGAAGCCTGATTATTATTTGAATAGCGACAAATTAGATGAATTAGATGTTCGGTCCCTCAGGCTGTTTTCTTTATTCTCATGGGCCTCTCTTGGGCTTCTTCATGCTCACTTAAGTGCTATGCTGGGGTTTTTGAAGAGCTGTTATTTTGGACAGATGGCAGTACAGAACTAATAGAAGATACAGTGTTTGAGCAAGGAGGCATGGTGGTGCAGTGGGTAGCACTGTCACCTCACGGCAAGAAGGACAAACTCGGACAGAATTCGATCAAAGGGTGGAACGACCTGGGAAATTTCTGCAGGGAGTTTGCACAGAATGCTAGATGATTTTTGGATGCTACCATAAAGGGGCTCTACAGTGATAACCTGGTTTTCTTTTATTGCTACTGTATTTTACCGCTACTGTCATGGCAGAACAGTTTCATGAATCTCTCGCAGAATTGCTTAATTTATACAAACATACAGTATCTATTACATATTGCCGTTTCTACATTCCGATAGAACGACAGTTGAAAATGCCAGGCAAGAAATAGCTACTTCTCTAAACCATGACGTGGAAACTGCAAAGATAAAATCGAAGCAGTTTAGCTCTGTCCTGTTTATTTGCAACCTCCATAGAACGTTTTTCCAGTTCGACCATGTGTTTGGAGACTGTTGGCTAGGAGTTTGTTTCTGCTCTAGAGTATAATTCAAATTATTTTGCATGCATGCTCATTGTTGTCATCAGTTGTAGATGTGGACCGTTCTTGATCCTATCAATCTATTCATACTTCTTCAGCACTTCCTCCCAAAAAAAACTTTCTGCATACTGTGTTCCAAATTTGTCATAATAATTCACACGCAACAAAAAAAAATCAATTATCATTATTTTTTTCTGTAATGAACTGATGTAACATGTCCAAACCTACAGCATACAGCATTTACTGTGAGACAGTGACGTGGCACGGAAAGGGCTGATAAGACAGTGTGTCTAATAGACAGTTTAATATAAATGGAGTGTGGATAATTTATGACTTGTGCTCATTAAATTTATAAAAATAAAACGCAAGAATTTCCAGAAGAAATATATACTGCACAGTCTGTATTGTATATATTCAAATGGCAAGGTCAATTCTTTTCTTTGGTATATGCTGAGGGTGCATTTATCACAAATCAGCGGCCATTTTATTAGATACACCTGTGTGTAAGAAAAAGACGTGTAGGTGTGAGAGGTCAAAGGAGAATAGGAAGACTCGTTTAAGATTATAGAAAGGAAATATTAACTTAAAAAACACTCGTTACAATCAAATTATGAAGAAAACCAACTCTGTTAAAAATATACTACGAAGAATTAAGGCAGTTCTTAAGGCAAAACGGGGTCCAACCTTTTACTAGCATGGTGTACCTAATTAAATGGCTGGTAAGTGTATATGAACGTACTTTTACATGTTGGAGCTAGTGCCTTTCCCTGTAACTCAGTTCGTATAAAATACAACGTAAACATCTGTATGTGTATAAAATATGTCTGACAATGTTCTCAATCACTCTCCTTTCCTCTCAGCTCCAACAGGACAAGTTCACGAGGTTTTCTTGCTCGTCTCTTCTCCTCTCACTTCTCTGAAATCCGTGATGACCTTAACCAAGTCGCCGAGCTTCTAGACCCTGATGAGCCTGTACACTTTGACCCCCACAGAGAAGAGACAGATCCATTGCTGGCCAATACACTCCTCATTCAGTTCCTGGCTTTTACTAGGTATTTATCTATTTTTGTGTTGAATCTATATTTTTAAAATATAGTAAAATTATGCTTATTATGGGATTTCTTTCTTTCTTGCATCATCGGTCCACTGTGACTTTTTTCTCGTCAAAGAAGGCAGAAAGAGTCACTGTTTTTCCTTAAGCATGTGAGACTTTAATTACATTGTCTTTTTGACCTACAGATACAGCTTCATCCCTCACCAACTTGCCACACACAAAATGGCAGCTATGTAAAAAATTCACTTATTATTTAAAATATTGCCTAAAGGAAGGAATACCTTCTCACGTGATGAACGGTTTTTTCACAGGAGTTTCTTTAGACCAGGGCGTATTTACTGCTGCGTATAACCATGATTACTGATATTATTCTTTACAGCAGACACCAGGACAATGCACCACAAGCCATATATTTTGCGCCGTTATAGTTCACAGTCGGTTAATGTAAGTGTGTGTTCATTCTTTGTGCTTGAAGATTAAATTGTTTTTATCCTGAAAGCATCCAAGAATTGTAGTAACATTAGTAAATGTTAATGATCTATGCTTTTAATTCTCACTTGCTGCTCCAGAGGGATTCTTTCAACACAGTTATTTACAGGCATGGGACCGGATGATAAGAATGATTGATTGAATAATTGTCTAGTATGAATATCTCTAAAATGCCATAAAAGTCTCAAAAGCTTTGACATAATCTTCTCTTTGGCATATTTTTTTCAAAAACACTCATTACAAGTGATACTGTATTATTATTGAAAACATATTCACATGAACTTCAGAGTTCTTTTGTTTGGTCTTTTATTTTCGAATGTTTTCATTTTGCCTCGGTTGGGTCCTTGAGCAAGGCCCTTAACCCTCCAGAGCTCGGTTGTATGAAGAGGTAAATGTAAGTCACTTAAAATAAGAGTGTCTGCCAGATGCCATAAATGTCAATTTATTAATAAGGTTGTTTACTCATGCTGAGCCAGACTCCACACCCTCCCGATCCAGTGTTGGATCAGATCTATCAGCATGTTGTCTGAAATGTGCTTTAGTGGATTGAATAAGACTGACACCATGTCTGACCTTTTTCACAAAGCACTTAACATTGTCAATATCAAACATTTGGCAAGCAAACAACAATCAAGATGTTATACGTTTCTGTGAAACAAGATTATGTTTATTTCCACTTTTCCACTTAAATGGATTCCCACGTTGTCCACAGTCGCGAGAGATTCATACCCAATTCCCTTAATAAACATACTTCACATACATTTTCATTGTATTACCTAGGCCATGACTTGCCTAGAGTGGGGATTGAACCGGCGATTTCTTGGTTCCCAGCACTTTACCCTATTTATTTAGCCATGGCAAAAAGAAACCAGAGCTGGTCTTGAACCATGAACCTCTGACACAAACACGTAGCAGAGCACTTAAGCATGGAGCAAACAGGACCACTATATGAATATATGAATTGCAGTAATGGTGATTTACTTGGTGTTAATATAGGACTTGTCTCTTACTTGTCTGGTACAGTAGTACAGTATTTACATATTTAAATGTTTGACGTGTTTGAAACTGTGTAAGGCTGTTTTTAGCCATTTATTAGATTTTTCTTGCTAACAAACGTGTCTTCCTGTCAGTTTGTACTGTAAAAGTGACATGAACAGACGGTGTGTGTGTGTGTGTGTTACGTTGTCCCTGTTGTCCACAGCACTGTTTTTTAATATAAAAAATGCAGAGTAATTCCCTGATATCTGAGGTATCTTGCTTTTATAATGCTTTTATTGTTATTATAAGAAATAAGTAGCTACAAGTTAATGAATGGTACATACATATAAATACTCTATATACACTATATTTCCAAAAGTATGTGCTCACCCATCCAAATTATCCGAATCAGGTGTTCCAGTTACTTCCATGGCCACAGGTGTATGAATGCTTCAGCATACTAAGGCATTTTGGACAATTCCATGCCCCAACTTTTATGGGAACAGTTTGGGGCTGGCTCCTTCCTCTTTCAACACGATTGTGCACTAGTGCACAAACAAGATCCATAAAGACATGGATGACAGAGTCTGGTGTGGATAAACTTGACTTGACCCGGTAAAACATCTATGGGATGAATTAAAGCACTGAGAGCCAGGCCTTCTCATTCAACCACAGTGTGTGACCTCACAAATGTGCTTCTGGAAGAAATGGTTAAAAATATACACACTCTTAAACCTTGTGGACAGCCTTCCCAGAAGATTTGAAGCTGTTCTAGGTGCAAATGGTGGACTGACGTCATATTGAACCCTATGGATTAGCTCATATGTGTGTCAAGGCAGGTGAGCGAATATTTTTGGAAATAAAGTGTATATCTTGTTTGAAAAGGAAGGTCTTTGGTTGGAAAAGGAATTCTCTTTAATGTCACGGCAGCATGGCTTAAGTATACAAAGTTGCATTTGCAGAAAATGCAAGACTTCTAGACAATTCAATTTCAGCTGATGTGTCTCAGATATTCAACCAAATTAATACACAGTATATTAATGCAAACGCCTCATATCCACCACCAGGAACATCATGGTGATGATCTGGGCTGGTATAGTATAGCATGTTACTACATTACCTGGACACCTTGTAGTCATTGAGTCAGGACAATGATAAAAGCACACCAGCAACTCTAACTAATGCACACAAACTATAAAAATTTGTAAAGAAGACTGAGCCAGAATTCCTTCAGAAAATTCTGAGTGACTAATACATATTTTAAAGAAAACAGTTACTTCAAGTGATTAACGTAAACATGCTTCTGCAAGAAGCTTCATTGCTTGGATTTTGGGCTTAATTGTTCTTGGATAAATAATGATTTGTTTGAATCTGTGGTTGGAAGGCACTATGGCTAGTGCTGTTGCCCTAAAGCAAAAAGGATCTGGGTTTCATCCCCGGATGGGACGACTTTGGAAATTTATGTGCAGAGTTTGCATGTCAGCGAGGGCTTTCTCTGGGTGCTCCGCTTTCCAACTGCATTCCAACGGCATGCATGCTAGGTTAATTGGTGGCTCTACAGTGGCTATATGTGAATGGGTTTGCCCGACGATGGATTGGCGCCCTGTCTAGGGTTGTTCCTTGTCTTGCGCCCAAAATTGCCGGGTACACACCGGCTATGTGGATTTAGTGGAAGGAATACATGATTTTTTAGTGTTTACGGAATTTAAAGAAGCTGTACTTTTCGGTTATACTGTCTTTAGCATAGAAGTGAAGTATTTGATTTTCTTATTTCTATCTGCACAGGCGAGGGGGATCATTTTACCATTTTTAGCTTATCCATCTATATAAGTGACTATACGACTCACATGACTTGACAGTATACCCATACATTATTCTGGAGGACTTTTTAACCTATTTTATAGATCAATAGAAAGGTATGTAAGCTAAAGCATATATCTTGTGTAATGGTGTATACTAATGCACATGCCTCCACACGTACACTCACATTCCCTAATTATATTTGAATGTATTCTTTGGTTTGATTTGTTTATTTCAATAAGCTTTCCTCTCCCCTCAGGCATTTTATTTCCTGTCACATGCCTAGAAGTTTACAGAGATTATTTATTATGCTTCTATCTCTGTGTGTCTTGTAATTGAAATGAGCACAAATATCTAGGGTACTTGGCTGTATCGATTTTCTTCTGTAGCGCAAGGATGAACAATTTCACATTGTGTTTTAATAACAATGTCTCTGTTGACTAGTATTAGCTAAGGTTGACGCAAAGCTTTGTTGATTAGATGGTAGCCATATTTATGCTCGATCTAACTGAGTCGTACAACACATTATGTAATATGTCATTTCATATTTTTGCCCAGATTATACTTATAATCATGCAATGTTTACAAAAATAACAGTTCATGAATAACTTTATGATAATGATAATAACTTACTAAGCATTTGGTTGTTTTATTCTTATACCGGCAGCAAGGTGGCGCAGTGGATATTTCCGTCGGCTCACTGAAAGAATGGTTCAATCGCCAGTTGGGACAACTCTGAAAATCTTTTTGTTTATTTTGCATGCTGTCTGTGTGTTCACTCGGGTTTTCTCAAAATTTTTATTGGTTTCCTCCTGCATTTCAAAGACATGTATGTTAGATCAATTGGTGTATCTAAAGTGGCCCTTAGTGTGTTACTGTTTGCCCCACGAAGGATTGGCGCCCTGTCAAGGGCGGGAACCCTTGTGCCTCAAGGGCACTGGCTGGCCTGTGACTCATGTAGATTAAAGAAAGTGATACAGTTTGCCACTATGTTTGCACACAGTAACCCATCCGTGCAGTGAAACACACAAATACACACACACACACAAGTCAAGTGAGCACACGTGCCCGGAGCAGTAAGCAGCCAGCACAGTGCCCGGTGAGCAATTGGGGGTTAGGTACCTTGCCCAAGGGCACTTCAGCCATGACTTGTCGGCACTTGGAATCGAACCAGGGACCTTCCGGTCGCAAGGCCGGTTCCTTAACCACAAGACTACGACTGCCCCACAGAAGAAATCAGAAGAAAATGAATGAATTTCTTATACCACGGAACTTAACCAACAAGTGAATTTTTCTTGTTAATTCATAACGTCATAATTATTATTCTTTCATAGTGTAGGTAAAGAGATTGGGACACTCAGTCTATCTATTTATCTCTCAGTCTTTGTGGAGCATCTGCTGTATAATGTCCTGTTACTATAAACCCCAATAATTATTAGAGTGAGTACATGAAGATACAATAATATTACAGCCAGAGATACTATATGCATCTGAGGTGTGTTTATCTAAACATTATTGCAACGCTTCAGACCAGTTAATTTCCAGAGTTCTGCCATGATGTGATGTTATTTATTTTAATTAGCACAATGAAAAAAAAAATACACCAGTGATCTGCCTTGAAGCTGAATCTGCCATCTACTGCCAGCTGCTAATAGACTGAAAAATAAATCAACACGAGATACAATACAAGAATTTAAAATCACTGTGATGTTATTAGGAGTAAGAAGGTTGTAAGATGTTTGCTATAATGGATAATTCTAGTTTGATTGATTGGCTTATAGGTAAACTCACATTCTGCGAAATAAGTATATAAATGTACAGGGGTTAGACAATGAAACTGAAACACCTTTTAGCTTTTAGACCACAATAATTTATTATTATCTTGTAGGGCCTCCTTTTGCGGCCAATACAGAGTCAATGACACATACAAGTCTTGCACAGTGGTCAGATGGATTTTAAGCCACTCTTCTTGCAGGATAGTGGCCAGGTCACTACGTGATGCTGGTGGAGGAAAACATTTCCTGACTTGCTCCTCCAAAACACCCCAAAGTGGCTCTTAATACATAACAAAGACTTGCTGTCTTGGTCACAGATGTGCCAGCAAGACGTGCACTAACAATATATATACTGTATATATATGTATAACATATACACAATTCTATAACTAACAATAATATATAACATATAGAATAATAATAATCCATTTCTTGTGTTTAAGATGCATGTTTAAAAATGCTTCTTTAGTTTGCCCTTATTATTATTATCTTGTAAATTTGCTTTTAAGGTCAGCTGTTTTCACGTTTGAGCCCCTGTAGTCTAGCAAGATATCCCTCTGTTATTCACACTCCCACCATTGCTGGTTTGAGCCCAGATATGGGTAATGTTTTTTATTTTGTTTCAGTTCTGTTCTGTTGCCCATTTGGGCCCCTTATTTGTCCCAATTTAAGTTCTCGAGTTAATGTTATTGGGTCCAACCTAATGGCCACGTAACAAAAAAATGTACTATTAAAAGTCCCACTGTTTAAAATAAAAACATGTACTGAAGAACATATGATCTGGCTTAAAATGAAATGGAAAAACATTTCAAAATAAGTAAAATTGTTTTTTTTTGTGTCCAAGGGCCGCAGACAATTCTTCAGATGACCCCAAACACTGAATTCAAGGCACAATACAATCTGAAGACAGTGTAGCATAGTGGTGCAAGCATCATGATATGGGCATGTTTTCTCTTACTATGGTGCCACGTCTATTAAAACAGCTGTAAGAAATAAATTAGCGAAAATTACACAACACTTTCCCATCTACCAGAGATGTAAAAGCAGGCATTATTTCAAAATATAAACAGCAAGCTGCATGCATGATTTTTTTTGTTGTAAAACCCACACATATGTGTACACATGTATTGTTTACCTCTTTAACCCCCCATTGCTTTCCCTCTCCCATCTGAACACTTTTCCCGTCTATGTGCTTCAAGAGTTCTCCTACTATCTAATTTGCATGGTAATAACTTGATTGTTTTCAGCTATTTTGTGCTTTACACCTGTTAGAAAAGAGACTGCTTCCTTTTGTGTTTATTCCTGTGCAGAACAAATAAACAAGGCATCTTAGTAATAAGGGTACTCTGTATTCTGGAAATGTGGCCTACTCTTGAGAGCCATTTATTTTACTTTGTGATGTGATTTAAATGTGATTATGGAATAATTATGAAAGTAAAAATAATGTTACTTATTTATGTTTTCCTTTCACTTTGTAAGATCTAGCAAATGTGTTGGAAACAAATGCAGTTATACACAGCACTGGCAAAGTCAAATCCAGAAACTAAACTCGGTATTTGACAGAGAACATGAAACATAAACATGAAAACTGTATAGCGAATAGAGTAGGGCTTAAAAGTTTTGGAACCCTTTAGAACTTTCAAAATGAATATGTCCTTAAACAACATCAGATTTTCAGAACAAAAGTCCTAAAAGTAGTTAAATATAACCCAGATAACTATAAAATAAAATATTATATTTTATCATTTATTGATCGAGGAAAATGGTCTAATATTACATATTTGGGAGTGGAAAAATATGTGAACATGGTTGTGACCACCTGAGCAGCAATAACTGCAACTAATCATTTCACTTTATAGTTTTTAACCATTCTCGGGTAGAATAACTTTTGTGCTGAGTTTTGTTGTCTTGCTGCATGTCCCACCTTCTATTGAGATTCAGTTCATATGTCCTGACATTGTCTTTTTAGAATTCTCTGATATAAAATTTTGAATTTATTGTTCCATCAATGGCGGCAAACCGTTCAATCACGAATGCAGCAAAAAAGACTTAAAGCATGATACTGCCACCAACATTGTTTACAAAATAGGATAGGGTTCAATCTTGGAATGCCATGTTTTCCTTTTTGTAAGCATAAGACTTTTATCCATCCACAAATGAGATTCATGCCATAGTGGACAGTATGGGATGTCGAGACAAGATTCGGATGATCTCAGACTTAGGGATGGAATATACAGTAGTACTGGATGGGATCAAATAGCCAGAGCTTTTATAATTTAATACTATTTTGAAATGGTTGCATTTAGAGATTGAGTGCCATGGAAGCTGTTACAATAAAGGAGTGACGTGATCGTGTTTTTTTATAATATGTCAAATTAGCAGCAAAAAAGGGAACAGACAATTTCAGGAGGCGGACCATAGAGGAGGGAATTACAATAGACAAATAGCCTGGATGCGACAAGGCATAGACTAATGTATTCTAAAAAAGGGAACACTCAAATAACATAACCTAGATCTGAATGAATGAAATATTCTCATTGAATACTTTGTTATGTACAAAGTTGGATGTGCTGACAACAAAATCACACAAAAATCATCAATGTAAATCAAATTTATTAACCAATGGAGGCCTGGAGTTGGAGTCACACACAAAATTAAGGTGGAAAAACAGAATACAGGCTGATCAAACTTTGATGTAATGTCCTTAAATCAAGTCAAAATGAGGC
>JAOUQT010079043.1:0-10086 GCA_025769995.1 Xyliphius kryptos
ATCCACCCAGAGTTTGTTAAAACAGTTTCCCCTCTCTTTTGCAAAACAGTTAACACAGATATCAAGTCCAAACTCTAGGAGTTTAGCTGTGATTACAGAACTGAAACCATATACTCCAAGCTCTTAGAAACTCCCTGATCATTATGAAATCACTAAAAGCACCTGCCCGACACTTCTTCACAGAATTTGTCAATTTGCAATTATTCTGCAGGCCTGTGTTGTTTTTAGCAAGCATGGATCGAGGAGGTCAAAGGCAGATGAGAGGTAGAGTGAGAGTAAGAGGTAGTGGGGTCAGAGGAAGACGAGCTAGTGTGCGAGCTGTAGGTATAGCTGGAAGGGCTCAAGTTACAGATGAAATTCGGGCAACTGTAATTAATCATGTCGTAAATCAGGGTCTTTCATTTAGAGAGGCTGGACAGAGAGTCCAACCTGTTCTAAACATTAATTAAAGCATTTAATTAATAAAATTTGCATTAAAGCATATCTGATTCTGGATGCATTTTTTGCTAGAGGGCAAATTTGACTACAAACGGCACTGTTATGTAAGCTACATACAGTCATAGGACATAGCAATGGTCACTGATTCACACATGAATGCTGTATTTTGTATTTTGTTGCCCTTTGTGTAATGATTGATTGGAGGTGTTCATACACTTGTGTGAAAGTTGAGTTGTTTGAACAGTATGAGTAGTCTGAACAGTGGCTGCTAAAGCCAATTTTCAGGCTTTTAAATGATCATCAGTGAGGGTAGAATGATAAGTGAACTTCATTTGTATATGGAAAAAGGCTGATTCACATAAGTAGGTACTGTCAAATACTGTGTGTAGCACATTTTCTTATGTTTGTAAGAAAATGTGCCACATACATTCATTCATTATCTTCCATTCATTATCTACTCTTTCATTCATTATCCTCTATGCTTCCCCATATCCATCCATGGGAGAATGTTTTGGGGGCTGGGCAGACACAATTAGGACAAGGAACCAACCTATCCCTGGGCACACTTACTCACACAGCCACACACACAAACACACACCATATGGGGCAATTTAGAGCATTCAATTTACCCTGAATCCATGCTTTTTGGACTGTGGGAGAAAACTGGAAAACCCGGAGAAAACCCACACAGACACGGGGAGAACATTTATACCCAGATTGGGATTCGAACCAGGAATCCCCCAGCACTGAGAGGCGAACGTGTTAACTACAAAGCCACCGTGCCACATACACTTTTTCTTTAAATTGAAGTCCAAGTATCTGTACAGTAACAGATGTTCGACAAATATTTATATGCAACATATAAAAACTTTACTCTTACACTTATAATATTATAATGAAATGTAGGCAGCATGGTGGCTTAGTGGTTAGCACCCTCGCCCCTTAGCGGTGGGTATTCTCGGTTCGAATGCCAATATGGGTGGAGTTTCCATGTTCTCCCCATGTCTGCATGGGTTTCCTCAGGGTTCTCTGGTTTCCCCCACATTCCAAAAACATAGCTTTCAACATGAAGGCTAAATTAGTGTTCTTTCATATTTTAAAGGTTTTGGCACAGTTAGAGCCTTTTGCAAACAATACGAGTCAATTTGACCACTATGGCACTGTTTAGGCCTCTGCATTAACTGTTTTGAAAAATGTTGGGTCAAAATAATCAATACAAACTGTATTAGCTAAGCTAAATAATATAAGCTAAGCTAGTGATTAGCTAGCCCCTTCAGCTTTTCCAAACTTTCCCTGAGTTACCACCTCCACCTAATGTCCATGTATGTTTATTAAGGTAGTAGGTCCCCATAAAGAGGGATAAGACCTGTCTGAATACCATTGTTTTTGCCTTTATTCTTTTTTTTATCCAGAACCTCCACAATACACTAAATGTAAAGGTTTAGCAATTTAATGGACAACACATGATACAGTTTGATAGTTATAAATGTAATATATAAATAAGTAAACAAAACTTCCAACAGTAACATATTTAAAACACAAAGCAAGCAGGGAACTGGTTTAACCATTAAGGGTAATTATTTGCTTTGCTGACCATGTACTTAAGATTTCCACTAGGTAGCATTTGTGTAAAATTGGAACTTGAATGATTGTTTTAGGCTCACTTTAAAAATAGTTTAGGAAGTTGTCTGTTAAACTTAGAACACAGAGCATAAGAGAAATGCATCACATAAACCTGCTATTCGGTTATTAATAGAACTGAAAAATGCCATCCAAAAAGTGCTCATGAAATGGGCGACAGTAGGACGTGTGGGATCCTCATACGGATTTTGATTGAAACAGCCAGTAGCAAGTTTACAGTGCAAGGCAACCTAGTAATAAGGATTATTAGTGATAAAGGAATCTATTTTGTCTACTGTGCTTTCACATAAAGGGATTAGTTCTTCATATTTAATCCATCTATCACGACCTTTAGCAAAAGTGGGGGCACACGCAAATCACGGTAAGAACGTTGTTTATTGGATGAGACTTCGGGCAGACATACAACGATAAACAGCCCAGGGTCGTTAACGGGTAAACCTCAAAAGATCCAAATCGTGAGACAAGAGGCAAGGTCGGTAGACAGAAATAAGTCGGTACACAGAGAAGTCGAAGACAGCACAGATAGGACTGGCATGAGAAGCGCTTAGGACTGGTAGGAACCGAGTGACTATAAGTAAAGGAGGTATATATGAGATAACGGAAATCAGGCACAGGTCTAATCAAAACTCCGATGATGAGGGGCGTGTACGTGAGTGGGTGTGTTCCGCTGGTTCGTTGGTTTCGTTACACCATCAGTGCAGTGAGACACACACATAAACACACGCACATTGGTAAAGGGGGCAGTGCCTGGGGAGCAGTTACTGTTAGTTCAAGTTCAAGTAATTTAGTGGCTTTACAGAGTTCAAGGCCTAAACCCCCAAGGAGCAAGCCGAAGCGACAGTGGCAAGACAAAACTTCCGTTATGATGTTACTTTTTAGGAAGAAAGCTTGAGAGAACCAAGGCCCAGTGGGGGACCCATACAGACCCAACAGAAATCCAGGCCCCCCTCCATAATCGTTGCATCCACAGCGTGCCGGCAGTGCCACATACAAGGAGACGGGGACTCCTTAAGAGCACACCTTAGAAAAACAGACAAGAAACTGACTAGAGCAGCAGAACTAAAATGGGCAGATAGGTGTTCAGCACAAAGGTACTTCAGCCATGGTACTTGGTGGGACCAGGAATTAACCAGGGGACCTTCAGGTGGCAAGCCTGGTTCCTTAACCACAAGATGACGCCTGCCCCTTAGTGGTAGGTTAGGCATATAAAACCTTATCAGACAAAGAGAGCCCACTGTTTTTGCTCCGATTTTTATTATTACGATATTCTTGTGTAAAATGTGTTGAGCAGCCAAGACCTACAGACACAAAACATAAAGGGCAGGCAGCTGGTGTGCAACTTTGCCAATAACAAAGACCTTCACACAAACATTCAACATTAGTCTCTGAGGAGGCTGATTACATTTGGTGCACTTATGTCTTCAGGGGGTTCAATAACGGTCTAACTAGACTTTTTCAGGCTGCTATATGCAAATTAATCCATACGTCATATTTCCAATTAATTAATTGTCTCTCTTAGGTTCGGTCCAATCAAAACTCATTACACATTTTTCGTCAGTTTTGCTTTTTTTTTGCCAGAACCATTACCTGTTAACCTTGCTTTTTTCCTCAGGGCTGTGTTTTCCTGATAGCTCTACCTGTTCTGTCAGTCCTATGCCATGTAAACATTGTCTGTTCTGTCTGGTTCATTTCTAAATAACCTCACCTTTTCTGCAAGCCACCACCCCTGCAGGGTTTCATCCTATTCATTTATTATTCTAATAGTCCTGCCACTTGGTTTCACTAGATTATTTGTCTTACAGTTAATTATATTTCCTAGGTGTACTTCATTAGTTCCATTGACACTTTGTAATTGGCCTTTAATTGCAAACGGACATACAATAGCAGCTGTTTGATTATTACTATAGTTTAATTCTGCATGACATTTTAAGCACTGACCATAAATAAATCTGTGAAACTTTTCTTAAGCTCTAAACTTCACTTCAGGAGTATTGGACTACAAACTGCCTTGCACTGGAAAATCATCAGATTAAATATTGAGTAAATAAAGTCTACTGAAGTTTGCACAGGATGTGGGTTTAATGTTTAAATTAGAAGTAGCTATAAGCATGGTTTCGTACCTTGACTACATCTGTAGTCATATGCTTAGTTTAGATTATTAACAACCTTACAAGACTTTAAATAAGACTAAATATGTGTTTGAAATGTTAATGACTACCTCTATGTCCACTGCAATTGTCTTATGGCATAGTGAAAAGCCCTCCAGATTCCTACTCTTCTCAAACCCCCCAAACAACTTAATGATTCATATCAGATATCATGTACCCGTTATTCCAACTGAGCTACTTCACTATGAAGATTTATTATCTTTTGGCTTAGATTTTTTTCCCTTTGTAACTGCAAAACTGTCTTTGGGGCAACTAGTACAACCCGGAGAAGAGGGTGTATTGCATCCCTGAGGTATCACCAGACATGATGGAGCTGATGGCTGTGGCCAATTACCTCGACATCCAAAGCCTCCTTCGTCCCTGCTGTGACTTTCTCAAGCTCAACCTCTCTCCACTCAACTGGCTCAGCATTTGGGAGATCATCTCTCCTCAAACTCTGGAGTTCTTGGAGATAAGCCTGTCAGATCTCAGCAGCATTCTGGAGCTGGACAGGTTGAATGTGCGGTAAGAGTTACCTAAGCAACTTGTGTGGGTTGTAGACACCGCCTCATGCTACCTCTATGGTGAAAGAACTGACCAACTGAAAACGTGACCAAAAGATCAGGCAGAAAGGATGAGAACAGAGAAAAGGTGTGTGGTCACCACCTGCAGAAGCAATCCTTTATATGGGTTGTCTTGCTAAGTGCCTCTAATCAGAGTTGCTTCCTAACTGGACAGGTTGGTTTTACAGAAGTGTGTTGGAGTAACATTGGAGTAACATTGTGTTGTTTAAGTGTTCCTTTTATTTTTTGAGCAGTGTATTTGGTCATATAGTTTGTAGGATGTAACCGACATGCAGGAAGGTTTAGAAGGATTATTATTTATTGTATGTTTTTTGTTGCAGGTTTAACGTGCAGTATATGAGCTTGAGTTGAATTGCAGTGTGGTCTCTTCTCTTCCAAACAACTCAAACTACACGCCCAACCAGACGCCCAAAATGCCCTAAACTGCCAAACATTCCACCGATCTTTTTTATGACATATCAGGGAGTTTAATTGTCACATAGAAATGTAATTTTGGTTAAATAAAGTGGTTTCAAAAGTCAAAAAGTCTCTCTCTCTCTATATATATATATATGTAGAGCGGGTGACATAAATATTGAACACGTCACCATTTTTCTCAGTAAATATATTTCTAGAGGTGCTTTTGACATGAAATTTTCACCAGATGTTGGTAACAGCCCAAGTAATCCATACATACAAAGAAATCAAACCACAGAAATTAAATTATGTGTAATTATGTGGAATGGCACAGGGAAAAAGTATTGAGCACGCTTACTAAAATTTATTTAATACTTTGTACAAAAGTCTCTTGTTGGTAATAACAACTTTAAGACGCCTCCTGTATGGAGAAACTAGTCGCATGCATTGCTCAGGTGTGATTTTGGCCCATTATTCCACACAAACAGTCTTCACATCTTGAAGGTTTTGCGGGCCTCTTTTATAAACTCTGATCTTTAGTTCTTTCCATAGATTTCTTATTGAAATCAAGTCAGGTGATTGTCTGGGCCATTCTGGCAGCTTTATTTTCTTTCTCTAAAACCAATTGAGAGTTTTCTTGGCTGTGTGTTTGGGGGTCATTGTCTTGCTGAAATGTCCACCCACATTTCATCTTCATCATCCTAGTAGATGACAGCAGATTTTATCAAGAATGTCTGGGTCATTTTCCCATTCATCCTTCCTTCAATTATTTAAAGTTTGCCAGTACCATATGCTGAAAAACAGCCCCACGCCAAAATTCACTGCTGGTATGGTGTTTTTGGGGTGAAGTGCAGTGCCATTTGACTTCCAAACATGATGTGTATTATGGCATCCAAAGAGTTCAATTTTGGTCAAATCTTACCAGACTATAGTCTCCCAGTATTTCACAGGCTTAGATGTTGTGCAACAAATGTTTAACAAGCTTCAACATGCTTTTTCTACAGCAATGGTTTCTTGCGTGGTGAACATGCATACAGGCCATGGCGGTTGAGTGCATTACTTCTTGTTTTCTTTGAAACAGTTGTACCTGCTAATTCCAGGTATTTCTGAAGCTCTCCACAAGTGGTCCTTGACTTCTGGGCATTTCTTCTGATAATTCTTTTCATTCCTCTGTCAGAAATCTTGCGATGAGCACCTGGTCGTGGTCGGTTTATGGTGAAATTATGTTTTTTCCACTTCCAGATTATGGCCCCAACAGTGCTCACTGGAACATTCAGAAGTTTACATTCCTTCTGTAACCAATGCCATCATTATGGTTTGCAATAAGATTGCGAAGGTCTTGAGAGAGCTCTTTACTTTTACCCATCATGAGATGTTTCTTGTGTGATACCAGGCCAACATTTGAGACTGAACCATCTGATATTAATTAGCACTGACAAGGGAAAGGATTGCTTTCTAATTACTGAGAGAGTTCAGCTGGTGTCTTGGCTTTTCATGCCTTTTTGCACCTCCCTTTCTTCACGTGTTCAATACTTTTTCCCTGCGCCATTCCACATAATTACACATCATTTAATTTCTGGACGTCTATGGTTTGATTTTTTTGTATGTATGGATTACATGGGTTGTTACCGACATCTGGTGAAAATTTCATGTCAATAGCACCTCTAGAAATATATTTACTGAGAAAAATAGTGACGTGTTCAGTACGTATTTCAACCGCTGTAAATGTACAGAATTACTGTTAGCACACATCTCAGAGTGTTTATGTTTTCACTTTACACCTCTGTCCAAATAAGATTTTCTTTTTATTAATATTTACCAAAATCCCCCATTTACATTCTGAGGTCATGCAAAATGTGGTTATGCCTTGTATTGTTGTACAATGCAGATAAGAACGACCCTGCCGTCTTGTTTGGACACACAAACCACATCTGTATGAACATGGCGCAACATTCTGTGCTGCAACACATCACATTAACAGAGTAAGACAACTGAGTACAAACCATGACAACTCCCAGAAACCCATTTAAACAATCTAACAATGACTTCTCAACTGATTTTTCAACACGGCTGCTAATTAATGCAGAATCAAATACATCTCAGCAAAATGTATGAGAATATCTAGCAGCTGGGTCGTATTAGTGCTGACATTCAAAGCAACAAACAGAGCCGTGTGATCATAACAACACGGCAAAATCTGCCTCTCCACGCAGAACAAAGCATGTAACTATAACCAGATGAATTATAAAAATATCAGTTATGGTCTATTCTTGGGTTCGTATTGTCGATAATGGTAATATAATTGGATTTTGAATGCTAACATTAGTGTCCTCCACCTGTACAAGAAGAAATAGATTATAAATCACAGAAATTCATTGTCTGCCTTTAAAGATCAGTAACCCTTTCTATAAATCCAGTATTCATGATGCATTATAAAACTTGTCATGAGCCTTTGTTAATGTACATACAGTAGATGTTCATAATCATAGTCATGAATTCTTTCCTGTGACATGCATGCCATCTCATACCTTATTGATTTTATAAACAGTTAAAATGTACTATAATAAAAAAAACAAGGTTTAATTAAAAGCAAATAAACTGGTCTTCCGCAACGTCATCTAGTTCATTTTTTAAAACGAATGCTTGTCTCTAAGTAACAGGTTTTCAGTTTGACTTACAATGAAATACTGCCATTTAGAGGCCAAATTATAGAAAGCAGTTCTTGAAAAACATCGGGAAAATAAATAGATCACGTATTGATACGAATGTGAAGCAATCAGAGGTGTGCATTATTGTCAGTAATGTCACAGCTGGACAAACGGCTCAGCCAATCAGATTAAAAGGCCAAAATTACCCGTTTTATAAAAAAGCATATCAAGTCAAGAGGTTGAGTACAAGCACATGGTGAAACAAAATTACATTCCTCCAAGACCATGGTGCAATTTGGAACACACAGTGCAAAACAAGAGACATAAAGCGCATAATTATTGTTTGGAATTAATCTTAATTTTGTACCTGGGACTTTGAATCGCGAAGGGCTTCATCATGCCTATCCAGTGAAGAACGTTTTGGGCACTGTCACACACTGACACACAGGCAGGCACTACATAGAGGCAATTTAGAGCAGTCAATTCACCTTGAATCCATGTCTTTGGACGTTTGGACATGTGGACATGAGGAGAATATAGAGGTAGCTGCTGCAGCTACCATGAGAATGGAGTACCGTAGGGAGGGGTAGCTCAGTGGTTTGGGTGTCGGACTATCAATCCCAAGGTTGGGGGTTCAAATCCCACTGAAGTTACCATTGTGGGTCCTTGAGCAAGACCCTTAACCCTCATTGCTCCAGGGTCCTGCATCCACCATGTGTTCTGACCCCAACCAAGTTGGGATACCTGTAAGTCGCTTTGGATAAAAGCGTCTACTAAATAACTAAATGTAAATGTAAACAAAAGATGGGTGGCACGGGGCTTAGTGGTTAGCATGTTCGCCTCTCAGGTGTTGGGTATTGGGTTCGAATCCCAATCTGGGTGAAGTTTCCATGTTTCCTCCCACAGTCTAAATTGCCCCATACAGTGTGTGTGTGTGTGTGTGTGTGTGTGTGTGTGTGTGTGTGTGCCCAGTGATAGATTGGCGCACAAAACGTTCTCCCCTGGATGGACAAGGATAGTGCCCTGACCCTAGAAGAGGATTAAGAAGAAGCAAAAACAAGTAAGATGAGCAAAAACAAATTAAAGAAAACTTAATAAAGTAATAAGGCACAAGAGCGCGTGCATTATTGTGAATAAACTACGAGAAAGAAGTGGTAATAGGCAGACGCCCGTGCAGTTACACCTCTTTCCCGTGGTTTGTTCACAGTAATGCACTTCCTTGAGTGCCTTATTGCTTTTATAAAATGGTTACCAACACATGATCATTTTAAATTGAACCCTGATGCACGTACTGTAAAGGATTTCCGGTTTCTTTAACAATAAAATATTGCCATCCCGTGGCCAAAATTGCAAAACACAGATTTTGAAAAACATGTGGGAAACAGTATATTTTATATCGCACATTTATACGAATGTGAAGCGGTTATTGTGAATAATGTCACAGCTGGACAAGCGGCTCAGCCAATCAGATTTAAGGACTGGAAATACCTGTTTTTTTTTTTAATGGTTAATTGCAAACTAATGAAATAAATTACCGCTTGGTGTTGAGTTGCGTGGTGCTGCTCATGCTGTGTTGGTGCCGCTCTGTCCACCAGAGTCATTAATAAGAGGTTGTTGAAGGGATGGGTGCAGGTTCTGGTTGGTATATTTTGCGAATTCCAAAATCGAAAGGCATGTATTGTGAATTCGAGTTTATAAACAGCTCCCAGGTGTAAATATGTACATTTTTGCATAATCACATGACACCACGTGCTACAGATTACAAAGTAATTGGCTTATTTTGATATGGGTTATGGAAAAACCCATGTCCTTTACTGCACCACTGACTCCATCGTCGACAGACAACGAGGTGTGTGTCATATGGCATCGATATAAAAGCAGTTGCCACATATTTAATTCATGATTTCATTTCAGATCAGTTATTGCTCTCTTATTTTATTCATCCTCTCGTGGTATGTTATGATCTTGTGTAATATTTTGCAGATGGTCCAGTGTTATAGCACAGAGCTTCTGCTCAAAAGACTTTTTGTTTAGCATTGAGGAAACACAGCCGCAAGGATGTGTGTGCATGTGGTATGTCGCTTTCACACTCTCGCTCTCTCTATCTGCATATGTGTGTGTGTGTGTGTGTGTGTGTGTGTGTGTGTGTGTGTGTGTGTGTGTTCTTCCCTCTGCAGCTGCCTCCATATTTTATTACAGCAACGACTAAAGAAAACAGACAGTTAGAAACAC
>JAOUQT010079053.1:0-10086 GCA_025769995.1 Xyliphius kryptos
ATGTGAAACGAAGGAAATTGCTTACGAATTTTTTTTTCGAGTTCACAAAACTTTTGGACCCGTTTTGACGCCATATCTAGCCTTTTACATAGACACACACCGTGGACGAGGTGATTGACACTTTGTAAGTGGCAGTATTGGGCATGTGCAGTTCAGTTGCAGTTTGGACTTAGAGCAATGCGGGTCTCCCCGATTGTGCGACTGAACACCGAGAGTGTTGTGGAACGGGGCTCACGGCAGAACCCACTGCTCGCTGAGGACAGAAACTGAAGAACTTGTATCTTCATAAGTCTCCAATGACACCACAAAATGTCACTGGTTTTATTGCTGGTTGCATCAGAAAAACAATAAGTCGCTATATAGGGTTAGAAAGTTGTTAAGTTGGCAACAGTGATTTCAACTTCCAACAGATAGAGGACGATTAATGGGCTAACTCTTGTAATGCAGATCAAACATAGTGACTCCCAAAAGTTTTCAGCCAACATTTATTAAGTTGCAGGTATAGTAAATTGATAGACACGGTGCATGTTCCACAATTTGAAAAATATTTGTAGAAACTTGAATAAATTAGTAAAGATAAAGTTACAATATAAAAAAATCAGGCCCTTTGCATTCATATTTTGAGTAGATTAATTAAGATTATTCCGTTTTATAATTACATGTCCATCAAAGTGTAAAATTCTTGAATTTACAATGTGCTGATTAATGATGAAAGTCCAGTCACTTCATTCCCAGTAAACTGTGTAGCATTAAAGTTACAGACTAACTATAAGTTACTGACCCACTGTTTACATGACATCACACCATCGTTCAATATAGTATATAATAGCTCATTACAACATGTTATGCAGTTATTGCCATGTCTACATTTAGCGCTAACAAAACAAACCTGTAAAATTTCAGCTCTAAAGAGTTTTGGTTACAAATGCCTCACATCACATTCCATAAGTTTCAAGGACCTTTTTTGTAGATTTATCTTTTACAGTTTCTTTCAGATGTGAAGTATTACAGTCCATTAGGCATTAATGCAAAGTACACAATAAGCCTGTAGTTAATTTACTGATTATTAAAACCAGTCCAAAAGTCTTATTTAAGTAATGATAAAGGCTTCGTAAGTTACACCTCACAGTGGTGTTAATAAAAAGTATAAAGTTAGCTATTGAAATAAGGGTGACATTTTTTAGGTGTGATTACTGTTGGTTACTTTAAACCAATAATACAATCATTCCCCTGAAATCAAGATTGCTAATGAGATGAGTTTACATATACAAACCATAAACAAAATAAAAATAATTTGAATGCTTTGCTGTTAAATTCATTGGCTTCAAGATGCGCTGCTCACAAATTCATCAGGTCGTTGCCCTGCTGAGGCCACACGTTCTGTAACGACGTAAATCTCGATTAACATTGGAAATCAACACTCATGTCATTTACTTGGGGGTTCAGTGGAGAGCTGCAGTGAAGAGCTTAGACCTCTGTGATCTTATATTGAGACTCTTCAGTCAATGCCTTTGTCATGCAACTGGTGAATAATGAACAGAAATCAATGATCGTTTCAGTGAAGAGTGCTACAGAAAAGAGACTGGAGAATTTCAAATCTGATTCAAGAAATTAAAATCCATCGATTTCGGTTTGTAACATCGGCAATTTCATTTTAAGTTTAAAAGGAGGATTGAATGAGCAACCATATTTTGGCTGCATTTCTCGTCTGTCCACATTCAAACACGTTAATTTCAGATGCTTCATAGATGAAAAACATCAAATACATTGGGCACCAATTGGTTACAAAAGCTAAACAAAAATATGCAGTACCCCCCAAAATAGAGATTTTAATATCCAGACTAGCATAATAATTATAATAACAATAATGATAATAAATATAGTCGTTTTAGAACCCCTTAAAGACATAAGTGCACGAAATATAATCAGCCTCCTCAGGGACCAGTGCTGAATGTTTGTGTGAAGTTGTCGAATTTTGAGTAAAGAGCTCAAATTTAGTATAAATACTAAGTTAATTAGAATTTTGGCTTAATTTGTATGTAACCGACTTGACGAATTGGAAAAGTCAGACTTTTTTTTTGAGAATTAATGGAGAGCATTCAGCCAAAATTTTGATAACCTTTAAAATCCTAGGACTATTTTGCAAATGTGGGCTTTTCAAATTTTGCTAATTAGCAAAAAATAAAGTGGCCGTAGCTTATGAGTCAATATTTCAAAGTTGTTGGTTTGGGGTCTGAAAAAATATGTGTAGTCTGTGAAAACCTTTGAATAGAAGTTAGAAGCCTAAACACATTTTGTCGCACTATAAAGCCAATTATAGGCCAATCGGTGTGATTTTTGTTATCAAGCTGCATCTACCCTCCAAATGTGGTCAACGTGTTTTACCCAAAATCATCATCATCATCATCATCATAATAATAAGAATCCAAGCAAAAACAATACCATGCTTAAACCCCTAATAATAAGTGGTACATAAATAATACAGCGGTCTGTGACAACCAGAAGACTTTTTTTTTTTAATTGATCTTTTAGTTTTTTTGTCCCACTTTCTTTTCCTTTACTCTGGTTCGCCTTAGATTACAATGCTGTCTATTTCCACCCAGCAGTCATTGAAGATTTCTCCATTACACTTCTTTCTGGCCTGCTGCTTGTGCGACCTCTCAGACAGCTGAAAATGTCGGAAGTAAAATACCTAACTCATGCTACTAAAATAAATTCACATACAGACATGAGTAGCTAGAGCTGCTGAACATTTACAGAGGACTTGCTTCAACATGGAGAGCGGTTCTCGAATCTTACATAATTTGTTTTGTTCTAAAAGTCATGACTGAGTTCTTTTGTTTGAGGACGTCTGCACATCTGTAACAAGAAGAATATGGAGGAGTCCTCATGTTGGAACAAAGTTAATTAATGAACATAACACAGTCCTACACTCATGTATTCCTTTTATACATGTGAAAATGATGTGTATTTCTAATTATAACTATACATTTGGTTAAATATATTAAATTTTGGGCCGCATGGTGGATTAGTGGTTAGCACATTCGCCTCGAAGTTTTGAATCTCAATCTGGGTGGAGGTTTCATGTTCTCCCCGTGTCCGCATGGGTTTTCTCTGGGTTCTCCAATTTCCTCTCAAAGTCCAAAAACATGGATTCAAGATAAATTGACCACCCCACCTCCAAGTCCCAAGTATAGAATTAACTTAGCGTAAAATCATGAGATATTAGATTATCAAGTCTAAATCTTTCAAACAGA
This sequence comes from Xyliphius kryptos, assembly GCA_025769995.1. Lineage (NCBI taxonomy): Eukaryota > Metazoa > Chordata > Actinopteri > Siluriformes > Aspredinidae > Xyliphius > Xyliphius kryptos. The sequence continues at coordinate 3,258 of JAOUQT010079053.1, forward strand.
AGAGAAGGCAGCACATGTCTCCATTAAACTGTAGTTACAATAATGAATATTTTCATGCTGCTGGAATTAACCACAAACAAATCCTAAACCTTTCTTAGTGGCCCTATCGAGCAATTTAAGTAAGAACAGTAAGACAGAATCAGACAGACCTGCATATACACCACATATAAAATGTATATTAGATATATACATAAAAGTGTAAGCCTACGAATCGCGGTATCCGGGCGACAGAACCAAACCCCCCTTTTTTCCCTTTGTTTCCTAACATGGTGGCCACCTTACATGTATTTAATGGAAACAACAATTCCTTCAATGTTATACAAACTCCTGCATTAGGTTTGTAACAGTCCCGTTTCTAGAAAAATGTCAAACACAAAACTGTCGGTCTCAAATTTTGCAACATGGCTGTAACCTCCGTTTCCCAACATCGGGATAACTTTCGGCGAGGTGCTATCCATTGTTCTGGGGGAAAGACTTAATTATGCAGCATATGCTACGCTGAATATATGTATATTATTTATATCACTAAACTCAAGCATAGCTATTAAAAACCTAAATATAATGAGTGCAGTAAATACATGATTAGTTGTAATATACTTCATCCAGTGATCATTTATTGACCAATATATTCAAATACAGTGCAAATGCTCTAGCACTTAAAAAAACAAATTCTTAAAAATAACAAAACGAATGATATTTTTTAATAAACTAATTTATTTGTAGAAGGTATAGTACGTGGAAGTCAGCTGAGTCTGTCCTTTATTGTATGCTGGTGTGCAGTTTTTAAGCTATTCTGCTGGTAGGCTGCTCAAGGCCTCATGAAGAACCTGTTCTGCAGACTTTGAATGCCTCACTTGTTATTGCCTAACATTTTTAAGAACAACTTTGTAGTCTGTGGGGACTAGGCGTTATGTTAAAGGACTAAAGTTTTTATCTGGCAGTGCAAGTAGTCAAATCTGAAACCTGTTAGATGCTATAGTTTGTGAGCTACCCAGCATGCCTTAAGCTTTTGCACTGTATTGTTTGGCCACCAGTCATCTTAACGCCCTCTGTTTCCGAAGCTAAGTCGATGTCAGTTTATTTACCTTGATTCCTTTAATTGTATGTGTTCATGACAATTTGTGTTTACGTTCCTAAATATTTTCAATTGTAACTTATGCAATTACTTAAATATGATCATAAAAGACATTTAAAACCATAAATCCTCACGTAACATTTTACTCCTCATTCTCTTTTTTTTCTTTGTCCTCCCTGTTCCCCTCTTTCACCTCTTTTTTTCTCCTTTTCGTCTTCATCCAGGTCCATGTCTAGTTCTTCAAAGGAAGAACCACTGCCTACAGAGTCACTGGAGCCTTTGGAGCCATGGTCCCCTTCTTCATTTCGCCCATATTCATCGTCATGCTTCAGATCAACAGTTGATGACTCCATCATCTCAGGATTCTCTAGACTGCTTGGTTCACTTGAAGATGCTGCATCGTCAGATTTACAGCCACCTTTAAAAAAAAAGTGTTTTTATGGGTTACTTGAATAAAACTAGTAAAGACTGAATAAAATTAGTTATTTTAAATACATTCATGTTTATTTATAGGACAGTTGAAATGAAGAAAAAAGAAAGAAGACCATTTTTTAAAAATTCTGCTTTGATTTAAAAAATGAATCAGTAACACTACCTACATCCGGTATTCATAATGCATTATTAAAACATTTATAAAGCTTTATATGGTATTTATAATGCTTTATAATACTTGTCATAAGCCTTTGTTAATGTCCATATATGTAAATAACCAAACTCAAAATGTTACAAGAACATGCCATTAGGCTTTATAACACAAAGTAACAATGTATTATTAATTATATATTTTAAAGGTTTATTAAATGGTAACACTTTCTATGACTGATACTCATAATGCATCATAAGTGCTTTATTAAGTACTCATAAAGCTTTATAACACTTGTCATAACTTTTGTTAATGCCCATAGATGTACATAACCACCTTCATGAAGTTTTACAAGAACATATCATAAGGCTTTATAACACAAAGTGACATAATGCATTCCAAATGATAGATATGAACTGTTCATTAACTTATTATAGAAACCAGTGACAAAGTCTCTTAACTTTGTGCTTAAGTGCTTTCTTAAAAAATACTTTATAAGTGCTCATAACTGTTTATAAATCCTAATAAGCTTTCTTTACAGGCATAAAATGTTGTCATTAATTATCTATTTAAAAGAGACTTTTTACAGATGTTAAGTAAAGTGTAATAATCTTTTTTTTAAGTAAAAAAAAATATGTTGAAACATCCAAAGTATCACTTTGCATTATAATGCCTTATGACAAATTGCTATAAAAGTTTTTGACTATGATTATGAACTTCTTTGAACTACTGAAAAATGTTTTAAAGCATTATAAATACTTTATGAAGCTTTATTATGCACTTATGATGCATTACAAATACCAGATTCATAGAAAGTGTTACCCATTAAATTATTTTAAAGACCAGTTACATAAAGCCTTACAATGTTTGTGATAACGGGTAACATAACTAAATTAAAAAGCTTATAAGCTCTCTTTACAGGCATAAAATAGTCTCGGTAAATGCCTCTTTGAAAGAGACTGCATATGTAGTAGTACATAATGACTTATAAAAGCTTATAAATACTATTTACAGACCTTAAGTAAAGTGGAAACATCTTGCTTTTGAGTAAGAATGTCTAAACATCCAAAGAATTAGAAGTTTAAATATGCTCATATTATAATGCATTATGTCACTTTGCCTTATGTCAAATTGTTATACCAATGTATGACTAGAAATATGAACATCTATGTACATTAACAACATTTATTTATGACAAATGTTTTAAAGAGTTGTAAATAATTTATGAAGCTTTTAAAATTCACTTATAATGCATTATGAATGGCAGATTCATAGAAAGTGATACCAAATTACACCACAGTCACATGGATGATATACTTGTAAATACTTGTAGTTTTATATGGTTTCTAAAATTTATATCATAACATTCCATTTAATCACTTGATGCTCTGTCAGTTTTCAGGACACTGCCCTTTTTAAGCATACGGCAGAGTTTCACAAAACAATCAAAAATGTACAATTAAACTTCCCATGGCTCTTGATTTACTTGCCTTTAGATCTGTTTCTATATAAAATATATTGGGCGGTGAGGAGAAGTACACAACTGCTGCTGAGCAAGTAAAAACTTGTATCCATAAAATTCAACAATACAATGAAACATTTGATTGCTTTTAAGTGGTTGCATTCCAAAAAAAATGGAGTTTAAAACCTGTGTTTAATAGAAAAAGGTGACAAAACACAGAAAAAAAGAAAAGAAAACATGCGTCTGTCTAAACCTTTTTAGAACAGATTACAAGCAACAAATTGTAAATTGATTTTTTGTCATTAAAATGTTTCTCCACAGTTTTTTAGTCTGCCTTAGTATGTTCTCCAAAGATCAAAATCAGAACCACCACAGATGAGGTATTAGGGAGGTGGATGATTCTCTTGTGCAGTAATACTTACATGATGGTGGTGTGTTAGTGTATGTTGTGCTGGTATGAGTGAATCAGACAGAGCAGTGCTGCTGGGCAGAGAACAGTACACCAATCAAAACAGGTGTCTGATCCACTTGTACCATCATCCACCACCCTAATAAAACCTGCTCTGTGGGGGTCCTGATCATCTGAGAACAGAGTAAAGAGGTCTAACCGAGTATGTAGAGAAACACATGGACTGAAACATGTTATTGTAGAACTCTACGACTATCTATATGGTAAGTGGAAAAACAATTAGATGAAAATGGCCGGTGAGTGCAGATATAAGTAAAATCATAATTTACAAAACATCTTTTTCAAGTGTTCTAATAGATATGTCTACACTGTAATTCATTAAATATATTTGGAATGAATTTGAAGAAAGAAATTGCAAAATCATCAGTTTCTCTGATTTTACTCTTTATAGGTATATGTTTGAGGAAAATGAACATTGTTTTTTTTATTCTATAAATTACGGACAACATTTAGCATTTATTTACAGAAAATGAGAAATGGTCCAAATAATGAAAAAGATGCAGTGCTTTCAGGCCTCAAATAATGCAAAGAAAACAAGTTCATATTCACTTAGAAACAACAATACTAATGTTTTAACTTAGGATGACTTCCGATATCAATATTTGGTGGAATGACCATGATTTGTAATCACTGCTTTTATGCGGCTTGGCATGCTTTACACCTGTCTTTCTCACTGCTTTTGGGTGACCTTATGCCACTCCTGGTGCAAAAATTCCAGTTTAGCTTTGTTTGATGTCTTGTGACCATCTATCTTCCACTTGATTACAAAGACAGAGGGCGAAATTGACTCTCCACTGACCTGAATGACCATCAAAGTGAAGTCGAATGTGAGTCAGCAACCGCAAGATAATATCAAGTGACCAACAAAAAAAAAAGGCAAATTGCAGCCGGCAAGTACAACTCGTAACAGGCTTCTAGAGGCAGGGCTCAAGTCATGTAAAGCTAGAAAAAAGCCTTTCATCAGTTAGAAGCAAAGGAGAGCCAAGCTGAATTTTGCAAAATATAACACCTGGTTGTCTTATGGTTACACAGAGACCTGGCGAGGTGTACAAGCCATAGTGTATTGCACCCACTGTGAAATTTGGTTGAGGATCGGTGATGATCCGGGGATGCTTCAACAAGGCTAGACTTGCGCAGGTTTATCTTTGCGAAGACCTCTCCATGAATCACGAGGTGGAAAGGAATACTTTTAGGAGCTTTTCAATTACACCAGCACGTCTTCCAAAGAGGAGGTAGAGCCAGAGCACCAGGATGAAGGCTTGTCTATCAAGTTGCTAAGGATGTCAGAAAGCTTCTTGGTGGCAGGTCTTCAAGGGTGGATGAGATCCGTGCGGAGTTCCTCAAAGCTCTGGATGTTGTGAGTAGGAGTAGGAGTTTGGTTTGCATGTCCGGCAGTAAGTCAGACTTGTTTCCTGTGAGAGTTGTACTGCCCTGTCATGGATTCAGTTAATAGCATATATGGACATAATTTCTAGGCGCAGGCAGGGATCAAGGGGGTCTAGTTTGACCTTATGATCACGCCACTGCTGTTTGCAAATGATGTGGTCCTGTTAGCATCATTAAGCTGTGAATTTCAGCTCTTGATGGATCGGTTTGCAGCGGTGTGAAGCGGCCGGAATGAGAATCAGCACCTCCAAATCTGAGGTCATGGTTCTCAGTCGGAAAAGGGTGGCGTGTCCTCTCTGGGTCAGGGACGTGCTCTTGCCTCAAGAATGAGCTTACATTTTTTGTTCACTAGTGATCGAGCGGGAGTTTGACAGGGGAATCGGCGCGAGGTCTGCAGTGATGCGGACTCTCTACCGGTCTGTTGTGAAGAAAGAGCTTTGCCTTATGACTGATTTACCAGTCAATCTACATTCCTACCCTCACCTATGGTCATATTCTTTGTGTAATGACCAAAAGAACTAGATCTCCGCAGGGCTCTCCCTTAAAGAAGCTCGGTCATCCAGAAAAGACTCGGAGTAAACTTGTTCTCATTTGTGTGTCACTTAGCATCTGCCAAATGACTAAATGTTAATGTAAATGTGTTTTCTTTGTATTATTTGATATTATTTTTCGTTATTTTGACCATTTCTGACCATTTTTGCAAATGAATACAAATTGTATGCTTGGAATTTCAGAGACATGTTTTCAGTAGTTAAAATATGTAAAATATGTTCTATTTAAAACTTGGCTTGAAGCTCAAAACGCAATTTTTAATTTTTGTATTTTTTTTTATATGGTGTTTAAACCATTGTTTTTTACACTATTTGCCCGTTTTATATTAATCTGAATTACATGTATACGTTTGCTTCCCTTTAAGGTCTTACCTTTGTAATACAGGAACTGGCTGAGATTTAAAGCTTCTCCTTTTTTTTGACTCCGACTTACAGCCAGCCCCCTGTAACTCAGACCCCCTCTGACTATCAGGAACATATAATAAGGTGAAAAGTAATGAAGCAATGAGGTTCAAAAAAAAAAAAAAAGACAGGACTTTATGGGTTAATGAAACATATTAAAATGATAAAAAATAACATAACATAGGTAAACAAAAAAAAAATGAATAAAAAAAATCAATGGGTGATTATGAAGCACTAACAAACTAGGACTCTTCTTTTTCTGTAATTTTTCATTTTTAACCCGGTTGTATGGTCTTTATGGACCACTTTGTGGCAATCATATCCTTAATATACCTGTTGCCATGGACATGGGAGGCACAGAACGCAAAGCTGTAGTGCAGCAGGGTTGGGTCAATCATGTGACCTGCATCAGCTCGCTCCAACAGGTCTCGAAGGTAACCCAAATGTCGGTGACATCCCCTAACTCCATTTCTGGAGCAGTACTCATCAAGAACAAAGACTTGACCTGGGCTGAACCAACCCTGTACAAAGAACAGAGTAGTAATTAAGAGGTAAACAATTTGAGATGGTTGCATACAATGTTATTTGCCAGATGTAATTAAGATGTGAATGCTCTTTAGAAAGGTAGGAGGTAAAGATCAGGCATTTACTCAATGACATTATGATTTAGAAAATGCAATTCAATAAAATGAAGAACCGATATCATGAGCTCAGTGTAACAGTCCATGCATTTTCTCAAAAGAATCCATGAAAAACTTTATGTAAAAAAGATTTTTGAAAACTATTTACTTATTCTTACACTATATTCACTGCTCAAAAAAAATAGGGAACACTTAAACAACACAATGTAACTCCAAGTAAACCACAATTCTGTGAAACCAACCTGTCCAGTTAGGAAGCA
>JAOUQT010079060.1:0-10086 GCA_025769995.1 Xyliphius kryptos
CCCCCCCCCCCCCCCCGATCCGACTTAAGCTTGTATTAAGCAGCACATTTACAATTAACAGTTTGATTTGAACAAATAATCCTTTCTGTTTCTCAGGTAACAACAATGAGTGTGAGATGTTTATTTGTGAGTGTGATCGGGTGGCTGCTGAGTGCTTCTCTCGAGCCGGGTACAACAACGAGCACCACAATCTTCCTCAGGATCGCTGCAAGTAAATTGTCCCAAGCTTCAAAAGAATTTTAATTCTAAGTTTAACAGAGCTGAGCTTTCCCAATGTCAGCGTGGCCTTTATTTTCATTTGGATTGAAACTTTTATTGATGAACCAATTTTTTTTTACTGCAACTTGGTTGCAGGGTAACAAATTCACACCTCCAAATATACACACGACATACCGTTTAAATTGTCATTGTGTACTCAAAGAGTAATTCTTATTAATCAGACCTTGGGTTTTGGACAAAGTGCCTGAAATGTCTTTACTTTAGATTAAAACTGTAATTCAAACACCACGTAGTGTGTCTGATTTTCTTGCTTTGCAGCTCCTTATCTAATACTTCTCCTTAAATGTAATACATTACATTTAATTGTAAGGAAGTACATTCTGCATGGTCACACTTAATAAGTTATTTTTTTTATCTGCCACCGACATCATAAAGATATCAAATTCTTTACATCACACACCTAGAATTTAAAAAATGATGATTGAATGTCATAGCTTATCCAATGGTTCTAGTGTACTGAGTCACAGATTTATCAGAACTCACATTGTTTTCTATATTTAAGAGGGCTTAGTGGGTGTCCAGGTCAGCATAATGTAAACATTGGCACTTGCAAACTGCCCACACTGGATAATGTAATACCTATGTCCACAAATATGGAAAGACTTATTTAATATGCTTTTTGGACTTGCATGTTAAATAACATGGTTTGATAAAACAGGTCTTTACTACCCAGATAGCAAAATCGTTCTGAAGTTTCCATAATGGACCGCTTGGTGTAATTTTCATTCATTTAGGCAAAAATGTAAAAACATTGTCTTCACAGAGCTTGTGTACTGCTCCCACTGCTTAACATGTACGGGTTTTATCAGCATTATTCTTTACTGGGGTGGCACGGGGGCTTTAGTGGTTAGCACATTCGCCTCTGTGCTGGGGATTCCTGGTTTGAATCCCAATCTGGGTGGAGTTTCTATGTTCTCCCCATGTCTGTGTGAGTTTTCTATGGGTTTAAGGTAAATTGAATGCTGTAAAGTGTGTGTTTGTGTGAATGACTGAGTACCCAGCGATGGATCGGCGCTCTGTCCTGGGAGTATCTGCTCAGCGCCCGAGACGTTCTTCCCTTGATGGGCATGGGCTACCCCACCGTTATTCTAGTACAGGATTAAGCGGAAGATGATGAATGAATTCTTCACTTGAAGTAAGGTGTAAACAAAACAGGTGGGGTGTCCTCATACTGACTACATCTTATGCATTATTTTTTTAAATAACAGCATGTCCTGCTTGAAGATAAGATGGGAATTTTCTGATGTTTTTTTAATGTTTTATTAATTTGCAGTGTCTGCAGTTATCTGTTATCTATATGACATGACCGTGATGGTTCCGCATGAAAACGTATTTAAAAAGAATTGTTTATGGGACTTCAGTGAGCATCATGAAGACCTTTCACTCTGCTCTCCTGCTGGTTTTTGGAATCACCATCGGTAAGTATTATCTTTGGACGTTCTGCCAAAGTACTTCATGTCATTTTCTTTTTCTAAATCCTTATTTGAATTAGCAGTCCATTTAACCATTTACAGCTGAAGGAAATTTTACACTGATGTTCACCTGATGTGTTTGTCTTTAGTTACCCCTCAGTTTGTGTTTAGTTACCCCTTTCATATGTTGAAAAAGGACAATGCTACCTTCCCCATAATTTTACTTGATTTCATATAATTTTTTGGTTATATTTAAATATTTCGTGTAACCAGGACATCATCATATAACAAAGTGCTTTGTTGTTGCTGTTGGCTTGCTGTATGCTAACCATGGGATTCTATGTCTTAGAAGCAGGAAGTTACTAAGAAATACAGTAATTCTCAAATTTTTTTGCTCAAGCAAGGTGGCATAGTGGTTAGCCTCTCAGCGCTGGAGATCCAGGTTTAAACCCCGATCTGGGTGGCGTTTCCATGTTCTCCCCGTGTCTGCATGGGTTTTCTCCGGGTTTTCCAGTTTCCGGCCCAAAACGGTCTAAAAACATGGATTTAAGATGTATTGGCTGCTTTGAATTGCCCTTATATATATTGTGCACAGCACAGTGCAGTAAGGTTTTATTATCCCACCAGGAGAAATTTGCATTTGTACACCATCTTCAAAAACAGTGAAAAATAACACTTTTACAAAAACATTCTTTCCTGAATGAGAGGAAACCCGATTCAGCAAGTAGTATGATGAGATGAAACTTGCTTATGTATTGTTTTACACAGTGGACAGTGGGATAGAATGCTGTTAGATTCTAGGACTCCAAGGAGCTCGGAGTCCTTTTGTGTTTGAAGCTTTCCAAAATCCTTTTTTGTTTCCTTTTGCTACGTCTGGGAGCTCTGGTTATTCACCACACACATTTAAGTCAGGTGAATTGGAGACATGACTTGCGCTTTGATTATTGGTTCTGCTCTCTAATGGATTAATGATCTGCTCCATAATGCACAAGCAGTTGTATGTATTGTGAGCAATGCCATTTATAGTTAGTTTTTATGACCACCATGACAGACTGTTAAACTGTCTCTAAAAAAAGTAGCATTATGATTTTTGTTGTTTTATTTAATTTTTGTTAGTGCAATGCCCTTACAACAAAAAGGTTCCAGGTTTGGCGGCTGGGCGGCCAAATGTCTTAAATGACTTCTTGTTTTTCTATGTGTGTCTCATCTGTCTGGCTCTCTCTCTGTGTTATTTAGCTCAGACTCGTCGGTACAAGGCCCTGTGGCAGTTCAGGAATATGATCATCTGCACCAAACCTAATAGCTGGCCAATCCTGGAGCACGCACATTACGGCTGCTACTGTGGCTTCGGTGGCTTTGGCACACCTGTGGATGACCTGGACCGGTTGGTAACCCTTAAAGATCAAACATATAGATTTTTTAAATCTGTGTTTCAGTTTCATTGTCCAACCCCTGTACATTTTCCTGTATTACAAAATTGTATTGTGTATTTTGTGTCAAAATGTTGATCTTTTTTTTAGGGATACAGTGTTCGGGGATCATTACATAAAATCTATTATTAATGTGGTTTAACCATTTGGAAGATTTAAATAACAATTTATCATCCCGGGTGGCACGGTGGTTAGCATGTTCACCTCTCACTGCTGGGGATTCCCATTTCGAATCACAATCTGGTTGCATTTCCGACAGGTTCTCTGTTTTTCTCCTACAGTCCAAAAACATGGATTCAATGAAAAATGTAATGCTCTAAATTGCCCCATATAGTGTGTATGGCTGAGTGCGTGTGTGCCGGCGCCCTGTCCTGGGTGTGGCTGCCCAGCGCCTGAAACATTCTTTTTTGGATGGGCATTGGGAACCGTGGAAAACAACCGTGTCATTCTACTTCGCCAGTCTAGGTTCCCACAGCTAGTTATGCACTTTAATCAAGTTTTTAATTTATTAAACTTTATTGTTGCGCACTTCACACAAAAATATCACATTTTATGATTTAATTAACTGCACTTTAAGAATAATAAAACATGTTTATTGGTAATAATTGGCTTTTAAAGTTTTAAATAGGACTGCTCACTTACTCGGTCAGACCTTAACAAACAAGATGACACACAAAATAAACCCTAGCACTGCTGCGGACACTCCACCTCATTGGAGTCTGGCCCATGGTGGTCATGACCCCAAGGAGCTGTGGTGGGCATCTGTTATTTTCATTTCTGAAAGGTGGTAACCCTAGTCCCAGTACTGCAGTGAGACCACAGAGTGGTGGTGTGTAAGTATTTGTTGCTCTGATTTGAAACTGGTGAGGTTTTTGAACACTGTGTCACTATTAGTGAATAATACAGCTCTCTATCTCCATTTTACAGATGCTGTAAAATACATGACACCTGTTACAGTTACGCTCTCAAACACAAGAAGTGTTGGCCAATCGTGGATCACCCCTACCTTGCGATCTATGCCTATAATTGTAATAAAGCCAAAATGGAAGTCACTTGCAAGAGTGAGTAATGATTTCTGTGACTCACATGAAAAGTGTGTTTAAAAATGCTTTATTTTTATTTATTTTTGTCTGTTTTATTTTTTTAGGCAGGAATACAGAGTGTGGGATGTTTATCTGTGAGTGTGACAGGAAGGCAGCTGAGTGCTTTGCTAAGGCTCCTTACAACAAGGAAAATAGGTACCTTCCAAAGTCTCATTGCAAATAATTTCCAGAAAGGGCATGCATTATTATGAACAAATGTGTTCCCATTACATACACTTTCCTATGATTTAGTTGCAAAAATACACAACCTCGAGTAACTTATTGCTTTTATAAAACTTTTACAAACACTATAAAAAAACATGGTTTGATCCATAAATGCATTTATTGAAAGCAAAATTGTTAAATAAACCTGTCTAAGATTTTAAAGTGAATGCTGAGTCTTAGTAACAGGATTTTGGGTTCTTTCACACTAATGGCCATATTACAGAATGCAGTTTATATTAAACTTTGAGAATATAATGTATATCACGCATTGATACGAATGTGAAGTGATCAGAGGTGTGTGGTGTTGTCAATAATGTTACGACTGGACAAAACGGCTCAGCCAATCAGATTTTTCTCTGTTGTTGTGATGCTTTATGCTTGTTCTGTTTGATATAATAACATCTTATTTAAGTTCCCTGTAGAACCTTTATCATGAGTTACTAATGAGGTTTGAGACGCACTTGTTTTATCTTGTTTTATCCCAAACCGTGCCAATGTCGCCCTCTGGTGGTAGATAGGATAACAGCATTTAGCATCATGGATGAACCATCCATTCATTATTTTACGCTTAATCCTCTACTTGAGGTTCCCCATGACCATTCAAGGGAGAACATTTCCGGCGCTGGGCAGATGCCACCAGGACAGGGTGCGAATCTATCGCTGGGCACTCACTCACTCATTCACTCACACAGACAATTTACCTTGAATCCATGTTTTTTGGAATGTGGGAGGAAATTGGAGAATCCGGAGGAATCTCACGCAGTCTAACCACTAAGCCGCCATGGTTAAACCATACTTGGTTCTTTAAAAAACAAAAACTAACAAAAATTTGTAACATTTGACTGCTGTATTTCTTTGATTAACTGAATTGTGATAAACCTTGAACTTATCCCTCTTGGAAATTAATTAAGCGCCTTAATTTAAGCTCCATCATCAATTAATAAATTCATTAATTCCTAATTTGGAGTTTAATTTACTGACAAACATCACACATGACTTTTGGCTCCATATTGTCGATGGCCAGGAAATGTAATCTGTGTAATCGGTCTTGATGTAGCATTATGGGTTTATTTTGTCTGTACCATGTATATTGTTTTGTATAAACTTAAATTTGGTGTTGCAGCAATGTTCATCATTATATACTCGCATGTAACTGAAATGGCTTAAACCTGATCCTAATGTTGTTGAAAACACTAAACTGTTTAAATGCATATATTTAATTTCAATTAAACAACAATATTCGAATAAAGTTAGTAATTTAGCAAATAAATCTTATAATAACATTTTGTAATAAAAATGAACAAACACAACTATCATCAGGATTGTACAGCAATAAAAAATAAAAACATACTTGTAAATCGTGAGTCTGTAAGAATACCGAGCATGAAGTCCTTATTTCATTTGATCATGTAGAGATATTTTAGAAACTTTCTGGTTTTCTTTCCTGTTCTTGGTTGTTTGTTTGAATAGTCAGCAGATGGCGCTGTTACATTTTCTATTCGTTTTCACCAACGTAGGAATTATTTAGAATGAGCATTTGCATTTTGGTTGGACCTGATGGTTACTTTCAATTGAGAATGACATTTTCCTCTAAGATTTGAATTGTACAATGGCTTTTAACTCTAAATTAAAGGTATATTTTTAGATCTATATATTTAAAATATATTTAAATATTTTTATGTATTCATTCATTATCTTCTGCTTAATCCTTTACGAGGGTCGACGGGGGGCCCATATCCATCCAGGGTAGGGGGGCCCCATTTTTGGACTGTTGGGGTAAACCGGAGGACCCAGAAAAAACCCATGTGGACATGGGGAGAACATGAAAACCCACCCAGATTAGGATTCGAACCGGGAATCATCAGCGCTGAGAGAAGAACATGCTAAGCAACCGTGCCACCCTAATATTATATTTCTCTTAATTCTCTGAGTGAACTGCTAGTGTAAAAGGAAGACTTTATTGGTGGGATAAATGGTGAAGGTAATTCAATGTTTTGTGGTGCCATCATGTCTGGGATTTTGTTTCCACAGGTCTGAGGCTCAGACATTACGGAAAGGAATGTGATGTTAGTCATGTTTTTAGTCTAGCAGACATCTGTCTTTAACCACAGATCGCATCTCAATCAAATACTTTTATTGGAAATCCAGAAATGTATTCAAGAAAGACCTCACCAACTAAAACCTGAACACCTGTGTTATCACAGACCACTGCAAAAGTCTCAAACTATCACAAAACGTTACCAAAAATTGACTTTTAGTTCTTTTTTATTTTGTATATACTGATTTCTATTTTTATTATAAAGATTTTTTCTTTATTACTTCTCTAATGGAAAATGTAAGGTCTTAGTAATTGGGAAAGTTTGCTGCTGAGAATGTAAATTTCCCCAGTGATGGATAGATGGATACTTACTTTCATAGTTATTTACTTAGTTACTTACATACTTAATAACTTACTTACTAAATTACTTATATACTTCCTTATTTACTTCACTTATTAACTTACTAATTTACTTACTAACGTATATACTTTCTTTTTTACTTGACTTATTTACTTACTTAGTAACTTACAAACTAACTTATATACTTGTTTACTTATACTAAGTTATTGTGAGAAAGTACTTGTATACTTTCTTATTTACTTATTTAATAACTTATATACTTATATTTACTCACATATGTATTTACTTACTTATTTACTCATTAAATTATGTATATTCTTTCTTACTTTCATATTTAATTACTTGTATACTTTCTTATTTACTTATTTAATAACTTATTAACCGACGTATTTACTTATTCATATACGTATTTACTTACTTTATTTACTTTACTTATTCAATTACTTATATACTTTCTTATTTACTTATATACTTATTTACTGGACCTGCTTGTATTTGCCCAGCGCCTGAGGTGTTCTCCCTTTGATGGGCATGGGGGAATCCCCCCCGCAACCCTCGTAGTGGATGAAGTGGAAGATAATGAAACATCGGTGTCTGACCTCACCAATGCTTGTATAGATAAATGGGCATTATTGCCAAAATCACACAGTAAATACCACCAAAAGGCTGTTATAGGTATGCTGGAACATGGAACTGAATGTCATTAAAAGCTCTCATTTTTATTTTGTCCAAAACATTTGTGATTTTAGTGTGTGTGAGAAACAGTGGATGAAGACGGTGCTTAGGGCTTTTGTTTGTTGAGGAAATGCGTGTGAGGGAGGTGAACGTGTAAAGTAACTTATCCCAGACACCGAACATCACTCAACCTGTTTGTCCTGCTTGGAAAGTGGAACTCATGCACCCTGAGGATTTCCCTTCCTTTCTAACAGACTTAACAGTCTATTATGTCACAGGTACAAACCGTGCAAAGCTGATTTTGTTAGTCAGTTTGGCAGCTTGTCATCTGACGTCAGCTTGATCACAATGATGTCCCCCCCCCCCCCCCCATTTGTACCATATTCGTGTTAGTTACAGGGAAACATTTAGTTCAGAATGCCAAGTGAACAACCACAGCTTTTTTTTTTTTTTTTTTTTAGCTACAGGCAACCTTCTTATTTAGTGCAATGTGTTGTTCAGTGAAAATAAAATGAGGTTGTGTTATTTTTTAAATTATTATTACTGGAAATAAACCCATGGATGAGGATTTATTCATGATGTAAATGCCTTTACTTACCTGTATATAACATTTGTTAATGTTGTCTGAAATATATTTATAGGTTAAAAAATGGGGTGACACGGTGGCTTAGTGGTTAACCCGTTCACCTGTCAGCACTGGGAATCCAGGGTCAAATCCCGATCCATGTTCTCTTCATGTCCGTGTGGGTTTTCTGAAATGTTTCCCCTGAAAATGGGAAACCCACCCGTGACCCTAATTGTTAAGCGGAAAATAAGATTAAAAAGATATCATCAGATTAAAAAATGCTTACATTTTTTTTAATATAAATACTTATCTAATGGGGTGGCATAGTGGCTTAGTGGTTAGCACATTCGACTCTCATTGGTGGGGCTTCCCGGTTCGAATCCCAATCTGAGTGGAGTTTTCATGTTTTCTCTGGATTTTCCTCCCACTGTCCAAAAACATGGATTCAAGGTAAATTGGTTGCTCTAAATTGCCCCCTATAGTCTGCGTGTGTGTGAGTGTGTGCCCAGCGATAGATTGGTGCCCTGTCTTGGGTGTATCTGCCCAGCGCCCAAGACGTTTCCCCTGGATCGGCATGGGGGAACACCCAAACACCCCCCTCCCCCCACCACCAAGAGGATTAAGTGGAAGATAATGAATGAATTAATGAATATACAATAAAGTTGGTTCTGATCTTCATTCTGCACATTTTATAACGTCATTACGTCGTAGATACGAAGTATATAAAATTGCCTGGCCTTGGTGTCTGCATTGAAATCGTATGATGTATTATGAAGAAGAGAATATGAACAGGGTGTTGAAAGGCTAAAGACTTGTATCGAGCAAGAATGAGCAAATAAATTCACTTGTGCCCCACAAAAGGGAGGTTCAGAATAGTGTGGTAATCTATAAAAACCAATACTGGTTGCTACAGCGATGATGTCAGCTTGATGACCCTGTTTAATAAAGTTTCTAGAAAAAGGTCTCCTCTCCCACTGGCAAACCCAAATCTCACCCTTTTTCTACAATTAAACAATGTTAAGCACACCTTAACAATTTGGCTACGTGTATAGGAGTAAGGGTGAAACTGCAGTAGGCAGATGGGGTTGATCTCTAAAAGCAGGGTTTGCCATGCCCTCCCTGAAAGGCTTAGTCACAGCACACATGCAGTGTTGCAATATCCACAGTTAATGATGGGCTCCAAAAATGGATCTACATCGGATCTCCTAGAGTTTTATCTTTATCTACTCAGAAAACCTTACATGTCATTTGTTATTTAATTTTATTTTATTGACTTTGTTTGCACCTTTGTTGACATAGTGGCTTAGTGATTAGCACATTAGCCTCTCAGCACTGGGGATCCAGGTTCGAATCCCAGTCTGAGTGCAGTTTCCATGTTCCTGTGGGTTCTCTGGTTTCGTCCCACAGTCTAATAACATACATTCAAGGAACCCCCACGTGACCCTCATAGTTGATTAAGTGGAAGATGATAAATGAATGAATAAAATCATTGATTTAGATTTTTTATAGAACTTTCAGAACAAAGTATAACAAAGAGTGTTCTGTGATTTTGATGAGCGCTAACAAATATGTAAATTGTAAATGTTGTGCAGCCAAAGATCAAACTGTTATTCAGTATGTATTGTATTGAATTCATATTATTAATAGCAAAAGTTTCTTTAAAATAGACCCAGGTTTCTTGGTATGTAAAATATTGGTATGTGCTTGTACTAAACACTCATGGCTGTAACATCTGCTCAAATTGAGATATGAGGTAACCGATGCTTCAAATCACATGACACTACATGCTTTGTGTAAAAGTGAACATCAGTCAGACATAGACCGGTAAGAACATGTTCCTCAGTCATACATTAACTAATTTCCCAAATACTAGAGGGGTGTCCTAATAAATTAGAACAAGGCATGGACCAGACCGTCTAATTCATTTAGGGGGAAAAAACGGTAAAGACCTATAAATCTATTTATTTATTCATTATCTTCCGCTTATTCTTTTATGAGGGTCACGGTGGGGTTCCCCAT
>JAOUQT010079080.1:0-10085 GCA_025769995.1 Xyliphius kryptos
CCTCATTTGAATGTGTCTTGAGGAATTTCCACTGAAGTTGGATCAGCCTGTCATTTGATTTTCCACTTTGATTTTGAAGATGATTCCAAATCCAGACCTCCATGGGACAATAATTTTGTACTTACCTCATTTGGTAAGAACAAATGAAAACAATTGTGATTAAACATGGTGGTTACAAAAAATGTATGAATGGGTTTCTAAAGTTTAAAGGAAACTTTATTTTGACTAATATTTAATTTGTAATAATATGTGATCTAAGATCTCCTCTTTCAAACAAATGCATGTACAGTAAAAAGATTCTAACAAAGTAGCATTTACCACATGCAATAAAACCCACAGGACCCACATGTAGCTGTTCATGAGATTTAGATACACTGTATAAAGCTGTATAAAGCAAACAAAATTTATGAAAAAACTCTGTGAAATAAGTTAAAACTACTAAATCTAAAACAGAAAAGTTGTCTTTATTTATGAATAACAATTACATCTTTATTACAAACCCAGTATCCGCTTTATTATCATGATCACTTCACTGCTGAAGCTTAAAATTCGGACTACTCTACTGTAACGTAACCCATAGCTGAAACCGAAGCCGGATTGGAGGGGAGGGATTACATGGGACATTCTCACCCAAAAGTCGGTATTTAAATAAAATAAGAAACTTTATGGAATACATTAATAAACAAGGAGAGTTAAGGATCTGGTTTGTGCACAGTGAAGAAACTACACAGATTATAAAGCACAATTATTTAAGATCGCTGATCATCTAGAAATTAATGGCTTTCCCAAATGAAGCAGCAAGGTTCGCCTCTCTAAATGCTTCAGACACCGTCTGCAAAAGAAGAGAAAATAAGTTACTACCCCAAACTGGTCTTGGTAAGCCAGTGTGCAAACTCAAATTTAAAACTTTTAAATAATAAAAAAAAATCGTATAAATTAATCTAAAATCACAAATCCGTCCCTCATTATAAAACAAGGTAATATAATAAATAATAAAGTAGTGCAAAAAAGGTAGAAAAAAAACCCTTCTATACTGCTACTCCTGGAATGCTGGAATCATCATTATAAAATTCCTGATCCATAAGCTTACATTCAACCATTCAACCAACCTGATCGTTACTTTCTCACATTCCTGACTGTGCCAGCACTGCCTTGGCCTGCCTTCTGATTTGCAAAGTGTAAGTTTGGACAAAGAATAATCCGTCCAGCAACACAATAATCACAGGTCTTATCCAGATCTATACATTTCAGTTTAACTGTTGTTTTATCCATATCGAGAAACAGAGATTCATTGTTCCTACTCTCCTCCCACCTCGAAACTCAACTGGGGGGGTGCGACATGCCACGGAATTCCAGCAGTTCTGCACCAGGGCTACAGGAACGGTATACTCAGGTAGACGTTAGATGTTTTAAAGCTGCTCAATTGACCCTTAATCCAGCGCCTTCTAGAGGAACTCCAATGCAAGTCCTGCCTTGCACTCCAACCTAATGTCCAGTCCCCCTTTTCTCTTCAACATGTGGTTGCATCTCTCAGCAAACAAGGTGCCCCTTTACTCGCTTCCTACAAGCAGCCTGAGAGACTGAGGACTTATTCTACCCTGGGTCCCCACAGTGGCGCTCTCTCAAGAAAAACATATGGATGTGGCACAGCCTGCAAATACTAAGGATAGCTAGTTGAAAATGTCTAGTGGGAATTGAAGAAAATGGTCAATGACAAAATTCCAACCTGCAAAGATGTTCTGAAAAAAACAAGAGGACAAACTGACTATAAGCTGATGAAGAATACAGTTTGTCATTATTTTAGTCAGTGCCTCAGGTTATACAAGCGGTCGGTCATAAAATCCAGAAGTGGTGCAACAGAGTACTAACAGCACAGTGCTATTTTAATGATTCCAGAATATTTTTTCTCAGAATTGAGTGATTCTATGTTTTACCTCCACTTTTTTAATTATTATTTCTTAATGCCAGAAGGTTGTACTTTTTTGTTTTATGAACTATGTCTTATAGTTTGGTGGACTGTCTCTTATTTTGTTTATATAAAACAAAACATCCTACAAAAGTGGTAATGTTATCATTTTTGCCAGCAGTGGTACATACTTGTTTGAAAATATATATAAAAAAAAAAATAAGGCACTGTATTTCTTGACCCTCCCCCATTAGAGGTATAGTTAATGACATTCATATTATGTATGCTGTATTCATATGTGCTTATCAACTTTTACGATCAGATTCTGTGGAATTACTGAACTTTTCGCATTCGATTTGCTTTTCTTTTCAAGTCATATGAGCAAACATAAAAGACACCAAGGAAAAATCAATCTTACATTGGTATTGAATTATGAAAAGGTTAGCACCTGATAAAATAATATTTTAAATGAAAAATATTATTCCATTGTAAATAATTTTGTAATCAGTATTTTGGGTTTACTCCAGTATTGTGGTTAATCCGGAGATAAGAATGTACCGAGTATAAGGTCAAAATGCAGGTGTTTGTTTAAACTTACAGGATGAGCATGGCACACTCGTGCAACATCCTCACAGGAAGCACCATACTCCATGGCTAGAGCCGCCTCATTGATCATCTCTCCTGCTCCCTACAGAAAAAAAGAATAAGTACTTTTAAACTAAAATGCCACTGAGCAAACACCACCAGCATGTGTTATTATAATAATAAACACTGACTGACCGATCCCAGAATATGAGCTCCTAGCATCCTATCGGTGTCTTTATGACTTAGGATTTTTACCAGACCTTCTGTATCAGCATTGGTCTTTGCCCTGCTGTTAGCCGCAAAGGGAAATTTACCCACTTTATATGGAACAGCCTGTAATGAATTATTATAGATTAATTTTCTCAAATACATATAGAAATAGGCAGAAAGACACACAGACAATGGGGTACAGGGAGAAAAAGACAGACACTAACCTCCTCTTTCAGCTGCTCCTCATTTTTTCCAACCCAGGCAACTTCAGGGTGTGTGTAGATAACAGATGGAACACAGTTGTAGTCAATGTGCACGGCACCACCAGCCATTCCTTCCACACAGATTATACCTTCATCCTCTGCCTTGTGAGCTAGCATGGGTCCAGCTACCACATCACCAATCGCATACACACTTCAGGAACAGACATTATACATCTAAATTATGCATTTATTAACATTTGTAACAAGACCAATATAAATCAAGTCGTATGCTGTTGACATAACGTAACCAACTCTGGCTGAGTAATATTTATGATGTGTAATGTTCGGTCATGGACATAAGCCACAACGACTATAAAACTATTTGTGGCACTTGTAGTTAGTAGAGTAATTAGTACTGTTCTCTTTTAATATGTCTTGCTGAATACCATCCTACAGTGAGCCTATTAGAAATACACTGCTAAAAAAAATTAAGGGAACACTAAAATCACACATCCTAGATCTTAATGGCTAAAATATTTTCATTGAAAATCTTTATTTAGTAGATAGTGGAATGCGTTGAGAACAAAATAACAAAATGGATCAAAATTATTATCCCAAGGTCTGGATTTGGAATCATGCTCAAAATCAAAGTGGAAAATTAAATGACAGGCTGATCCAACTTCAGTGGAAATTCCTCAAGACACATTCAAATGAGGCTCAGTAGTGTGTGTGTGTTTTTATAATGAATAACAACATGTAACTGATTGTTATTCTGGCTGATTGGACTAGATAAATCAGAAGCTAATGATTTAAATTAGGTTCTGTTGATGGCATTCCATACATAATATAAACATTTATTATTCAAATAAGCAATGCCCATTTTCCAAAATTCATATTTGACGTTAGCTGCATCTGGTGCATATAGATGGTGAGTGTACCTGGGTACTGTAGTTTGAAAGCGGTTGTTCACCGGAATTCGGCCTCGATTGTCAAGTTCAATTCCGACGTTCTCAAGGCCTAGATTCTTGGTAAAGGGCAGACGGCCAATGCACACCAGAAGCACATCACAAGTCAGTGTTTCGTTCTTCCCTCCTGCAGCAGCTTCCACTCTGTAAGCACAGGTCTTTGATAAATAACCATATAAAAATTATTTTTAATGTTTTAGCAATTAACAAGCAGAATAGCCATGGCTCTGCTACAGAGAATAACTTGATAACAGCATTAAAGTTAAAAGGCAATTGTTTTTGAATGAGAGACGGCTTTTGTGTATTATAGATTGAGGTTTTTGGCACCTTTAATTCTGAAATAAATTTGTGACCTGAGTCCACACGTTGTTACATGAATTTATTAGAATGTTTTCCAAGGACACAAAGTATCAGCGACTGTTTAATTATTTCTCAGGCTACAAACTTTCAAAATCAGTGGGGTCCTTGATTTCAAAATCAAGGTCCATTTCAATACTAGTCCAAAGAGCCAAACAGACTTTGCGCCCTGCAAATTTATTTGTTCGTTTTATGTTTTCATCGAAAATATGTCGGCAATGGAAAGAAATAAGATCACAACTGTACTTTTCAAAATCATCACTCATTCAAGAACAAGGAATGTTTTAACTTATGTTCTCCACCGTAGCAAAGCGTGGGTATTCCGCTAGTCAAAAAATTATGATAAAAATTAAAAATCACATCATAATCTTCAGTTTGATTTACTGACAATTCATTTTCATCAGAATTCTAAGTAATAAAATACAACCTAAAGCATTATGGTAGTTTTCTTTCCCTTTAGCTGTTTCTGAGAACATCTTTGTACAGCAGTTTAAACGTATCACTTACATTACTGTAGTTTAAATTTATCTCTTAAACACTTTTTACAAAAAACTTTTTTCTAAAAATTTTCCAAAACTGAATCCGTATAGAGCAATCCGAGGCCACATTATGTGTATTATGGTTTTATATCTTAACACTGCCTAGCCAATACTTCTCTAAAAGTATCATCTCCAGTTCAACTAACAATATATAAATTAATTCCTAAATAATGTTTAAATCACAGCTGTAAATAGATACTATATATTAGCATATATTTATAAAGGACCTTCAGAGGACCAATATGATCTTTTAGAACAAGTTTAGATTGGGGAAAAAAATCTAAGTCATTTTGTTTGGGGCAGCATAAATAGTCATAACACTCACGCCACATCAATTTTGCCATCGCCTCGCCTGGTGGCACCCATCACTTTGGTGCCCAGTTTAAACTTCATTCCCTGTTTCTGCAGAACACGTTGGAAGTTCTTTGAGATTTCCATATCGATTCCCATTCCCCCTACATGCCCAAGAAACTCCACTGCAGTCACTTTAGAGCCGAGCCGCTGCCACACTGAGCCCTTAAACACAAAGACAATTACCATTCAGAAACCAACACAAGACAAAGGTGAATGCCACAGATCACCCCATTTGTGCATAAATCATTTTCTGGTGGCCAGATCAACAGTCTAGAAACATTATACATATTGTGAGGTCACTTACAAATTGCTTAAAAAATAAAAAAGTAAAGTATTGTTTACTTAAACATCAGTGTTTAATTAAAAGCACTGTAAAAAAGAGGTATGTCGTACTGCAATTAAATACCTAAATGCGCTTTTATTTATGTATAAAAAAAAAGATATCCATTGCATTTCCATACTGCCTTTTCAATTACATATTTTTAGAAATAATACTTTTTGCTTAAAAAAAAAAAGGCATGTGCAGAATATGCTCTCTCTATATATTAATGTGCATGTGTGTGTATATGTTAAATATGCACAAGACTATATATATAAAATGGTGGTTAATGGAGGAACTATTAACATGATTTATAGGTGAGAATAGAAAAAGAAAGGCCAGATAAACAACTGTATAGATGATTAAATACATTTTGCCCCAGTGTATATGTTTATAAAGTCAGCCATTGATTGTCTAAGGCATGTAATTTTTATCATAGCTGCACTTCAACTATGGGAGACAAAATGAAACCAGGAAATATCATTTTAGGATTTTTAAAGAATTAGTAAATAATGGTGGAAACTGCATACTTTGTCACAGACAAGTTTAATTTCTGACTCTCACAGGCCTGTAACTACTTTTTTCACGAAGCTTTTCTGTCCTTTACTAGTTACCTGTAATAATGGCCCCAACATTATCTGTATAAAAGACACCTGTCCACAGCCTTAAATAGTCAAGATTCCAAACTTAACCATGGTCAAGACCAAAAAGCTGTAAAAGAACACCAGAAAGAAAACTGTAGACCCACAAAAGGCTGGGAAGGGTGAATAAGCAAGCAGAAATGTGTAAATAAATCAATAAATTATTCCACCATAATTTACAAGTAAAATATTTAAAAATCCTACAAATGTGATTTCCTGGAAAAACAAGTATAAAAATGAATGTCAATAAGCATAGCCAATGCACCCTTTTTAAACTAATTAATTAATTTTTTAAATCAAGCTATTCCAATTGTTCCTAATGTTTTTTTATATATAATTTGGCCCATGGAGTTTTTTTTTTACTACTGACAACAGCGATCATAGGAGCAATAACATGGTTTGGCCTGTTCCCAGAGGAAACACATAGCCAAGGGCAGAACATGCAGACGTCACATAGCAAGAAACTTTGTCCACTCCAAATAGGAATTAAACCCAGCACAATCTGGATGTCCCTTTAGTTTGAAGTTAAATTGTAAATCATTAAGGCAGTGTTAAAGGGATTCAACCAGAAAACAGTACACAACTTGTCAGTATAAACACCCAGTTAAAAAAAAGCAATATCAAAATTTACCAATAAAAGAGTCATTGTTGGATTATATTGCCACTTGTTGGTATAATATGTATGGAAAGCAAAATGTAGTAACGGATTGAAAATTGAATATTGAACTATTCTGTGAATCTGACTAACCAGCTCCACTCCGATAACTCCAGCACCAATAACAATCAGCTCCTCCGGAACCTTTTTAAGTGAAAGAGCTCCAGTAGAGGAAACCACAGTGTCCTCATCAATCTGTTGAGAGAGAAAATGTGAGAGAGAAAGATGGAGTGGGAATAGAGTGGTAGAATCAGAGGAGAAAAAAACACTTATTTAATAGACAGACGTAGAAAAGGTTCAAGAACACACCTCAATGCCAGGGAAGGGTGTGACCTCTGACCCGGTGGCTATCAGGATGTTTTTAGTGTTTATGACTTGCTCACCATCATCGCTTTTGGCAGTGATTTGGTTTTTGCCAGTTATTGTTCCGAACCCATTAACATGAGTGACCTAAAGAAGCAGAAGAAGACGCGTTCAGTTCAGAAATCTCCACCTAGTTTCCATGCCAGGTACCTATTGAGGAAACTTTCAAAACTACAAACTTACTTTATTTTGTTTGAATAAGTGTGCAATTCCTCCAGTTAATGCTTTTACAGCACCACTCTTCTGTGCCATCATCTTTTCCAAGTTCAGGGAAATTCCTTGTACTAAAATAAAGTTAGATTATGTTTTTTTTGGGTCAATTCTTAAAATGTACAGGGACATAAAAGAATTCAAATGCAGTTTCTCTATCAAGATTAAACATGACAAAATCTATACATAAAAAGAAATGAAAGATATATACAGAAAGAAAATATGCTGTGGATAAACAACCAGTGCAGATACTCAAATGCATACACATCTGTTCATAACCCATACACAACCACACACTCCTGTACACAAGCATATACACTGTAGACATAATTCCACCCAAGTAGTAACTGTATTGAAATATATCTGTATACTTACTTTCAATTCCTCTACTTTCAAAATCTTTTCCATGAGCCAGATGGTACAGATATGAGTTATTAAGCAGCGCCTTGAATAAACAGAAATATTTAAGACCTAATCAAATATTAATTTACAAAAAACATACACCCAATAAACATGTTTATAATAGCTGTAATGAGCAGCCCCCTTCCCCCCCTTTTTCTCCCAGACTCTCTGAAAAGTCAAATTGGAGGTGTTGGGTTTTCTGAGAACCGCTTACCACAGTTATACATATGTTTGCGAGACATTTCATAACACATCTTGTAAGGCATTTCTAAAAATTATTACATTGTAAAGTGTTTAACACAAATATATTACTAACATGGCTGCAAGGAAACTCAGGCCCATTACCTAGCAAACTGAAATGTTGAACACATTTGAGGAGAAAAAAAATAAAAAATTCAATTTTTTCCATCTCGTTGGTTTTAACTTTTTATTGTATTAAAAACTCATTATAGTTAAAATGACATCTGTTTAAACAATATAGTTTATCAAGTACATGAAACATGTCTGCTCGTTTTTTCTATAAACAAGCTCATATTGTTATAAGCCACGTTAAGCCGTTTTCACTTTAAATTTTTTTTTTTATAACTTTAATATTTTCCTGCACATTCCACAGAAGGAGAAAACAGAAGCATGTTTTTACAGTTCTTTTGTCATTTAAATCACCTTCTAATCGAATATCGATTGCTAGGGCTGTTTGAAGACGCTGAGGCAGCATCTTCAATGACACAAGCCTGGTTTGACTTAAGAGTTTGCATCTGGATTTAATTTGTGGAAACGAAGCAAACTGGTTGGTTAACTCAAACAAGTGCTGATCTTACACTTGCTTTTTATTTATATATGTAATATTTACCTAGGTTTGTATTCATCCAAATGACCAATTAAAGCCAAAATTAATTTTTTACATGTAACAGTTTAATAAAGTATGCTCTAATTACTATGTGCATTTCTGCTTACTTAACAACAGACTGTAAGAAGTAGCTAGTCTCAGTAAAACTCAAGTGGTAGATGGTTTATTTATTGTAATCAAGCTTTAATGAGATGTAACCATTAACAGATTTATCTCTATGATTTAGATAAAATTACATATTTACAAAACAAATTTGAAGCAGTTTATAAAAAAATAATTAAAAAATAATAATACAACTAAAAAAAAAAAAAAAGTAAAGCCAATGACAAATATATTTACACCAATCCATGATGAAGTGGCTAAATAAGCTTAACCATGTCACCCCACAACATATGGATGTTTTGGACAATATGAAGCAAACACAGAAGCTGAATATTGTATTGCTATTATAAGATAAACAGGTGATGTACCTTTGATGGTATGCAGCCCACATTTAAACAGGTTCCTCCAAGTGTAGCATTCTTCTCCACACAAACAGTCTGTGAATGCGACAACACATTAACAATTAATATTTTAAATTCCCTTAACACTGCACTTCTACATGCTGCTTTTTATTTTACTGATTACATGAAAATTTTAATTACTAAACTGATGGAATACTTTAATGTTGAATTAAAAATGACACTTTACATTTTGGTTTTACCTAAATATACCCCATCATTTAATAGCTTGAAGTACCAACTACCAGCAATATTTTTTGTTTAACTATTAATCTCATTATTCTGGAGGATGCTTGACCCACCCTTCTATTAAATCTTGTATTAGTTTTTTGAGGTTTGTGGGCATTTGCTTACGCACAGCTCTGCCACAGCACAGAAGTGGGCTGAGGTCAAGACTGCCACTACAAAACCATAACTTATTTTTTGGCATTCTGTTATAGATTTAATTGTGAATTTGGGATCACTGTATTTGACTAATGCATCGAGTTTCAGCTGTTAGATAGAGCACCTTAGTATTTAAAAAAAAAAAAAAAAAAAAAAAAAAAAAAAAAAACCCTATGCCATATGCTTAACATTTGTAACATTTGTAACATTTGCTTAACATCTATGCAGGAACACTGGTCCAAAGACGTACATTCACCATACTGTTCAGTTGATCTCAAAATGAGCACAATCACGTTTAAGCCTGGAGAATGTAGAAGCCAGCTTTTTCTTTAAAGTCGACTGCCTTGTTCTTGTTTAGGGTCAAATGTTTTTGGTTCACTGTCTTGCTGTAATATGAACGGCTGATTAAATAGGTGTAGCTCTAAGCCCTTTAAAATATTTTTTGTTGCCCTGAGGTAGCCAGCAACTCTCAACTCAGCCACATATCATACATTCTCCTCCATGTTATGCTGTGGATCACACACGTTGTGGTACCATCATTTCACAGCTTACAAAAAACCTGTAAGTTTTGAGATACATATATTTCTATATATATATATATATATATATATATATACACATGATGATAATGATGATGATGATTAT